>JAIPRL010001214.1:27433-78989 GCA_025469235.1 Pemphigus obesinymphae | reverse complement strand
ATGTTTGGATGTATATTCATCGAGAGTGCACATCGCATATCGTGTTGAGCGTCAAGGCGATTTCTGTACTTGGTTTTAATCACAACTAACGCAGAAAAGTAAGTATGTGGTTGGGAATGGTAGTAACGCAATTTCTGATTCTCTTATTAAAATAGGTTTATCTCTTAGCTGTGCCCAAAATTGAGTTAGGCTCTTTTGATAAAAATTTTCTTTTAAGACTTGATTAACTTGAAGATCAAGAATTTCTTCTTGGAATCCGTAAATATCTTCACCAACTTCGTGAACAGAAATTTCAAAAGGATTTCTCACCCAACTGTATTTACTAAGCTCTACGTTTTCTGGTATATATCGATCGAGTTCTAATGTAATTTATCCAAATACTCTTGAAGCAATAATTTTAAGTCATCTAATGTAACTTTGGTTGAATCTTCGAGAAATTCACTTAAAACAGGAAATGTGGCAATTTTTCCTTGAGACAGTTTTTCTCGCCAAAGTGTGAGCCTTTTTTTGAATGAAGATATTTTTTCACCAATATCAACCATAGTCTTTCTACTGTGATCCCATCTCGTCACACATGGCATGGAATATACGTGAATTTAAGGCCCTTGCTTTTATGAAATTGACTATTTGAATTACCTCTTGTAATATTTCAAATTTCTGACATTGTTATTATTTGTATTTAAATAAATATTTTGTAATTTTCGGTTGTTTTCTATTACGCTTAAAAATCGACTACTATTTTTGTCTTCGTTGTCATTTTTTTTTTACTTTATTAATATATTATTTCTATACTGCATCTTGTATCATTTGTGTACAGTTTTATTTTTATCCATTGAATATTGTTTAAAAATATCCATTAGATATTGCTTGTGGATATCCAAAAATGACTAAAAACGGACATTTGGATATCCAATAGATATCCATTGGACATACAAAAATATCCACAGAGTATATCCATT
Organism: Pemphigus obesinymphae; assembly: GCA_025469235.1. Classification (NCBI taxonomy): domain Eukaryota; kingdom Metazoa; phylum Arthropoda; class Insecta; order Hemiptera; family Aphididae; genus Pemphigus; species Pemphigus obesinymphae. The sequence continues at coordinate 78,030 of JAIPRL010001214.1, read as the reverse complement.
AGATATATTTGTGCTGTGTGGGTTCACAGCGAAATTCTTTTAAAAGCAATGCTGATGCTCCACGTTCATTTCTTCTTAAAATCCACGGTCTTGTCCAAATTCGTTTTTTCAAATTAAACTCTTTTAATAATTCGTCTAGTGCAACTTGTCACAAATTCTAAAGTAGCCGTTTTAGTCTAATTGTGTTTCTTCTGAGAAAACTGTTCATTTTTACTTACGAACTTGTAATTGTAGTCTCTGTTTATGTCGAATGTCAATACTGATTTAAAATGTTCTAGCATCGTGTAAACCGCATTGCTTGTGTCAAGCCTGAATAGTAATTCAGAATAAGGTGCCGGAAATTCCTATAGCATGAAAAACTAGCCTCGTGTGGACCGGGCTTAAAGTACCAATACTTATAGACTATATTATAATGAATTTAAGACCAGTAAGCAAGCTTTACCCAAAAACTTACAGCAGAAAAAGTGTGTATATACATAGGCATATGAAAAAAATGACATCAGTATAAAACCAATAATACAATACCTCACTAAAATCTAATGTACCTACACAATATACACAATATGCATAAAAATAATAATTATACACTGGTAATAAGAATAGGTAATATATTATATTGTGCTTTTATGTTTTTACTCAATGCATTATTTTATGATATTTTATTGTAAAATTAATGTTAAACATTAATTATAGTTATAAATATAAAAATTTTAACTAAATTTGAGCTCATTACAGAGGGGACAAAACAATACCTTTGCCTCTTTCAATGTAATATTGGAGGGGCAGTTGCGCCATGGCTATTATTATAATTTATAGGAGGCTTAGTTCTACAGATGTATAAATATTGCTATTAAGTTTAAATAGCATATAATAATCATTAGAAATAGATATAATATGAGCATAAAAATAAGAAAAATAAAAAACATGCATTTAACTAATATTCACTGAAATGTATAAATATTAGTATATTTAATATACAAATTTAAAATTAATATTAATAATCAGTTTACAGTATAAAATTATAAAATATAATATACGATAGTGTTTCGGTTTAAGTTGGTTTGCGTAGTACTTCGTACTTTACAGTTTAACCTACCATTGATTTTAAAATGTTTGTTTTTTATTATGTAGATGTAGGTATATTGACAATTCGTTATCCGAATTAGTTAATAAAATAACAATATATTAATTTAATATAGGTATACTATTTAGTTTGCATACGAAGTTTGTAACTACCTACTTCTATTAGTTTTTTTTTAAATAATCTTTATCATTAAAAAATAAGGACTATAAAAAAATCCAAAGAATTTTACAGAAAAAATAATTTTTAATTTCGTTGTAAGCATTTTTTTAAACTTATATGTCCCACAATAAAAAAAGTATGCATACAAATTTACATATCAGCTTCTGACATAGTGACATGACGCCGTAAAGTTAATAGGCTTATATTATTTTATATGCACTATAAAAAATTACAATAATTCATACAAAAATGTCAAAAAAAAAAAGTTAAAAATATGCAATAAATACGAGATGAACTTTGTATTATTTTAAATTCATGTTATATTGTTATAATTAATCGTTATAATTTCTGTCTTTTTAAAAATTGAATAATTTTTAAATAAAAAAATACCGGTTAATTTTATTTATTATTATATTATTTCAATTAGATGATAATTTACCAAAATATCAAGTACACAGTATAAACCATAGTATACGTTAATATTTAACATATTGCACAATATTGTTTAGGTGCAATACCAGTGGTGCAGTAACTCCTATAGTTGGATTTTTAATTTTAAATCGCAAACTAGAGGGGAACGCTTCAGAAACATTGGCTTCTATAGGCTCTATGGCTACTATAGCTACTATCCAAACATGTTTTGCCTGAATTTATAACAATCTACATGGAATTGAGATTTATTTTGCGTTTAGGTACAATTATATTTTCTAAGACAACAATGTTTTTTACAAGAATAAAACATGCACGTTACATTTTATCAGAAATATTTATAAATCATTTTAGATTATAAATTACATATAATTATTGATTTATTGAGAAATATCAGAAATTGCATAAGGACTAGAATTATTTATTTGGTGTACAATTTATATAGAATAGGAATTATGAATAAAACAAGCCAAATACTTACCGCTTTTAATAAATAACAATTTTAAACATTATTATATGAGTATAAATGAATATTAAAAAATAAGTTATCACAACTTTATTGCGGAATAAATTATATTATAACTAATATCAGTTTTATAAATTATTTTTTAATGTATTTCTTCCAAATAATGTTTAAAATATGATATATTATTATAGTCAGAATACTTTTTAAAAGTATCATTTACACAACTGATTAATATTTAGTGTTGGTTTATCCAATATTAAAATATTAAATATTGGTATAATATTTAATTAGTCATTTTTTTCTTAGATTTGATTTATGAACTATGGCAGACGATTTATTTTTATTATGAAGTCTGCTTTAAATATTATAAATACATATCATAATAGGTATTCAATATACATATAGATTATAGATAGTAAAGTTAATGCTAATTAATAAAATTATCAATGTGATGAAAACGTAGAACAATAATAAACATGAAAGTATAATATTATGATTTCTATTCCTTTCCCGCTCATATATTTCTGAACCAAATCAAAAATAATATGAACAAAAATAATCTAACATTTGGCACCGTACCATTTAATTATTTTTATTTGTTATTTTTTTTTAATGTATACCATATGTTACACATTTAAATTCTTACTCATTTTTTATTTTACAATTTTATTATTATTATTATATAAAATAACATTTTTCGACAAAAAAACAAAATAAATGTATAAACATAATATTAATAAATATATTATTGGATAAAATAAATAATTATTATTTAGATTGATTGGTCTATTGACTATATATTATATATGAATATCGATATAAGATTAAAAAAATTTATATACCTAGGTTATAGTTATAGAATATGTAGTATCATTGATATATAATATATAATCAATGATAGTATAATAGGTATAATAGATACCTATATAATAAATAAGACTTAATTTATTACCTATGTCATTATTTAAAAATTCCCATCAAGTCCATTGAAATATTTTAAAGAGCTAACTACACAAATTCAATTCTATTTTATAATTTATTAATATAATATAATACGATATTATTATGTAAATATTTAATAATAATAAATAATTATAAAAATATAACATTTTTTTTTATTTTTTCACTATTTTGAATGATTTAGTTAGCAATAATTGTGTTATAATGTTTAAATGATTCCAATAAAATTCTAAATAGTTGTTTTTGCGATTTTTCTCATTAAAAAATTAATAAATTGACATTTTGAAATTGTATAATACCTAATAGGCCAATCAAATTTAATTATACTCTATTTCAAATTAAAATTTATTAATAACTAAATATTAAATACTAATTTATTAGACTATTCTAAAATTTGTTAAAAAAAAAATATATTATTATTACTATAAAATAGTATCATACTAGCTGATATTATACCTATCTATACCTACCATATTATGTGAATACCACTCTTTATTTTAATAATAATTATTAAGTAAATATCAAAAGTTATTATATGTATAACTTAAAAACCATTGTAAAATTACAATTCATATTAAAAATTCAATAAATAAAAGCGACAATAAAGATAGTGTAATTTATTATACGTGACCTTCTTTTCTAAAAACAAAATATAGGAGTAATTACTAGTTAGTATTGTAGTCAAAATGAATAACAATCAAATATACTATTTAAATTGTATAGGTAATTTGTAATTTCATAAATAAAAATTTTAATTTATTCTCATATATGTGTAAAATTTAAATATATTATAATTTGAGACGTACCTACCTATAGGTACGTATAGGTAGGATTATAATCAGTGTTGAGTAGTAACGTAATGGAAGTTACGTACTCATTACTGAAACATAGTTACTTTTTTGATTAACTTTATGGTAACTTCGTTAATTATTTTTTATAGTAACATTAGAGTAACTATGTTAGTTATTTATAAGTAACTTTGTAAAATAATGCATTATTAACTTTACATATTATACATAGGTTTTAATTGGTTGTATATATTATATTATTGATATTTATTTTATTTTCCATATTGTTTTTTTTTTGTTATTTTATTCATTAGGTTTGCGAGTTTTATTTTAAATTATCTTATTGTTGAACACTTTCGTAATAAATAATAAAATTAAAAATGTCCATTACTTACATAAGTATAATAAATGGAATTAAGAAATTATATAAAAAGTGCAATATTATCCATGTATTTTTTTCAATAACCCCAAGTCACATTAGTATACACTTTTATTTTGCGTATACGTATCTATTTCAACAACTAAGTTGTTAACGCGTACCAAAATCTAACCGTCTCGATTTACGCACATACACATAATATGTAGATGCCATGGTGAACATTTTTTTTTGTGATAATAAATTTAAAATGACCATAAATAATGCAACGTATTGTACATTATACGATACTATACAACCTTTTTGGCCAATTGAGTGTACCGACTGACCTTAATTTGTCGTCGACCAACAGCAGTTTGACTGGACTTAGCTTTGCCGACCTATATCCTGAGTGGGGGGATGTGTCATCCCCCCCTCTAAATCCGGCCCTGTTTAAAAGTCAACATTATAATTATCCATAATTTATAAAAAGGAATCTATGAGCAGGTACTGAATTTATGTGTAGTAATAATAGTATACTGTATACTGCAGTGTGTATATGATATATTGACATATTGCCTATATGTTTCTATAAAGCAATTATATTATAAAAAGAAAAAGATAATATACATTCTAGAAATTTTTTCAGTTACCTATAGCAAACTGTTATAGCTGTATTATTATTTAGGCGAAAATTCAATCACAATAAACAATGTCATTATTACTATAATATATATTGTGTACATACATCTTAGATTTAAATACCTACACATATATAGGTTAGACAAGGTTATATAAACATACAGTCACAGTATAGTCTGACTATCTAACTATATACCTACTATACTGCGGTAGACCCACCCTGGAGATGCCTTTGTTAAATAATAATAATTTTAACTTTTAAATAAATTACTTCCGTCAACGTTCAATCTCGGGCGATTAACGTTTTTACTACTTAATATAAAAACATACGTTTAGTTATTATGATTATACACGTAATTCGTGCGTTTGGCACAATTAATTAAATTTTTTAGGAGTAGGTGTATACTCGTTATTATAGTCATTGCAGCAGTATGCGAGTATAAATCATAGATCATACATGATGTAAATCAGGGTCTCCAAAGTTTTTTATTCTAGGCCATATGAAAAATTAAACGCACTTAGCGGGCCAAAAGTATATAAACACAAATTATTTTCAATTTTACAAAAATATAATATATACCTACAAGAATTTAAAAATTATACATATTTTTGATTAATAATTTTACATAGTTAGTCCTTACAAAAAGCCAATTTCCAAACCCATTCACAATCTGAAAGGTAGTAAAAACAATGGTCGATTATTTTCAATTAAAAATATTTCAATTTCATTTCTTATCTCAAAACATCGTTATAAAAAATGTGGCTGATCCATCGAACTGCTGTAAAATATGGTGTATCTGGGTAATCTGTTTCTATTTATTTCAAAAAATTTTAAAATTAATGATGCTATAGTGAGATATTACACATAATTTTAGATTTTTATCATCTATTGGGGGCTATTTAAAACTTGTCCGTGGGCCGGACGTGACCCGCGAGCCCTAGTTTGGAGACCCCTGATGTAAATCGTTTACGGATTATTTGATCGCTCTTTGCAGGGTTCGCCGAAACGAATTTCCGAAAGTTCATAAAAGTGTTCAACTTTTTTGCTACCCTCTCCCCAAATTAAAAATATATATTATATAATAAGCATTTTCATACATTTTAAGAGGTTTTATATATAGGCAATTTTAACAAAATGTAAAAATAAACGAAAATTGAATTTTTTTATATAATTTACAAATAATCCCACAATAATTTTAGATTATTATGACATTTTTTGAAAATATGTTTACATATTTCCTACAATAATATTAGATTAGTTAGAAATGAATAAACAACGAATAATCAAGAATTAATAATAATTAATATTTAGGTTTTTAAATAACACAAATTATTTCTTAGTGAATATTCTGCACTTCAAATTAAATAATTTAAAAAATGCATTTCCGACGAAATTGTTGTATAATGCCATTAATATTCTGGTTTTAATATAATATTTCTTTCTACATAGGTATCTACTATTTATAAGTGAACTAGAAAACAAAAAAACACGTATAGTAACTATATACCTATGTTTAGAATTCTAAATTATCTTGTTTAGGTAAACACTATAAATATAAATAAAATTTTCATTTTACATCATTTTATATATTGTTTGTCTGTTTGTTTGTTATCTAGAGAAATCTGTACCATTCTTTATTTTTGATTGATCGACACTAGATTTTACACATAATCTATCATTTTTCCAGATTAGAGATTTATGTAAAATCTAGTGTTTTTTTGAGATTATAAAAATATTATAAATGTGAGTAGAATTATAAATGTAACTAGAAAAAACCTGATCACACAGTAAATTGCATACAATTTTTTTTATTAATTTTCTGGTTACCAATAATTACATTGTTTTAACAGAAATTATATTCTGAACTATTCGTGCATTTTTAAATAATAATAATAATAATAGTTTTTAATGTATCCTCGTGACCTCATTCCAAATAGTATAATAGTAAATAAACTAGTGAAGAGAAGCCCACTCTATCACATATTCGATTTTTTATAGGTACCTATACTCTATTTCTTCTTCCTGTGTTCTTTTTACTTTTTATGTTGTCATCAACTATGTAGTCTAGTCGTCTAGGCATTATAATATATAGTACTTCAGTACTTCGGTGCTCTACAGATTGTCACTTGTCAATATATAATTATTATAATCAAAAAAAATGTGTATATATTTTATTCTTGCTTAACAAATCGCCTCTAAAAAGTGTATATCTATATATTATATTATATAGGTATCCTCATATGATATAAATTGATTGTGCAGGGATATCAAATTACTATCAATCGAATGTCCAGTCAAACAATTCCTATACTCTATAATACTCTATAAACCTTATAATAATTGTGGCTACGAATTTAATAAACGGAAGGATAACACAGCGAGCATGTTATAGAAGGTTTCTATAGAACGTATAGAAACTTATAAATGACTAAAAGTATCAAAAATGTTACACATATTTAAGAGGAACACCTTTTGTAAGCATTTATGTTTGATTTAATCTATATAGTATAGAGGCTAGAAAATATATATTCATAAAGTTTTTTTAATGTCATTTAAATTTGAAGTTAATTAATTTTAGTGTCTTGTAAGTCATACTATTATCAGCTATTACTTATTAGTATTTTAAACTTACTTAAATAATCTTATGGATAAACTAAAAAAACGTAAAAATATATTTTATAAATAAAATTCTAGTCACGACATTGCTGTATAAAAAATAGATTATTTTCGTTAAAAATATGAATTTTTTAAGTCCCAAAATTTGTGGGAATTTATGCAAATTTTTTTTTATTCCGTAGTTCATTTTTTAAACACACTAATCGTTTCCAAAATTATACCCTGCAAGTTGCTCGCCAATAAGCCATATCGACAACTAGACACAATAATCATATGCAAAATTAGTTATGTTGATATTTAAAAAAAAAAAATACAATCATATTTTATGTATGACTTATAATGATGAATCAAAGTTTCAGAAAGATTGGTTTTATATTTTGACATAAAAAATTCAATATTTAATTGTATTATAATATCTATATAAGATTTTAATTTCATTTTTCTCTTGATCCGGCGTTCTCCAGTATATATTATAATATAATATCAGTGGTGGTATATAATTTTTTTTGGAAAAATCGTGAAATTACGAAAATAAATGTTTCTTGTCCTTATTACATAATAAGTTTTAGATAAAAAAAACATGATATAAAATGTTGAATAGTTGATCTTATTAAATCATATTGGCTTATCATATATAGGTAATGAATAATCTTCATTATCCGTGAGTGGGTAAAGCGTAAAGGGATGGCGAAATCGATGCGACATCGATAAACTTCATTTCGGTGTACATTTACAACTTCCTCGATTATTCATTTAAAAGGAAAAGTGTTAAATCATTTTAAAAGAGGAATGCTTAAACTATGCTATCTTGAAAATATCTAACCCCCCAACAATGATGTAAAAAAATTTTGGATTTTTCTATTCTATCCATGTTATATAATAATCTAAAATGTTTTTAAAAATGTCCCCTTTTTAAGAAACTTTGGATAGGGGGTGTGGGGGACGAAGTTTTTCTTTCCCGATATGTCCCGGAACGCAGATTTTTTAACTGAGCTCAGAGTCCGTCCTTATTTTTTTTTCCAATTCAACCACTGTAATACTGTATAATATACATACCTACCGAGGTATAGTCAGAATATTGAAAAATATATATATTTTAATTATCTATAGATTATTATAATATATTCTATAGATAATATGGAAATACGAATACAGAGTAATATTAATATAATTTTCTAAAATCTTGGAAGTAGAAATTAAAAAAAAAAAAAACATATTTATCTTACTATAGTTGTTATATACTTATTATTTATTTTATAGTGTAAAATATGATTTTTTTTTTTTCCCCAGTCTTCGATAATTAACAGATGTCCGGGTTAAGTTGGGAGTGTATGTGATATTATAGATGGTCGGATGTTCGGATGATATATAAGAAAATGTTTTTTAAGCCCGCGTAACACGTCGGACTATAAACTATATACAGCGAGATTGTCCCCTACAGCGTGCGCGCACATCACAATCGCACGTCTATTAATACGACGGCCAATAGCGGTCCTGCGCTGACATCTGTTCTGGCATCCGACCATCTCGCATAATAATAATAATACATCCTCACGCCTGCCCTGACGTATACTCGTATTATACGGTTTGCCGCGTTCTCCAGTGACGTTTCATCGTATTATTTTTATTTTTCATTTTTTTTTTTTTCAGTGGATTTTTCTAACTCTTTTGTGTGCCTTTGTGTTTATACCCGTCGCAGCATCGCGTATTGTTTCACGCAATTACCGAAAAACATTTTCGATTTTTAAACGTTTTCTCTTTTTTTTTTTTTATCTATAAAAATTTACGTATTACGCGGAGAGTATACTCCGCGCGTCGTCAGTTGTACAATATTTCGTCGCCGTTTAATCGTAAAAGTGCATACCTACCTCTAATTATTATTTTACAACATATAAATACCTATACACGCCCCACTATATATAATTTATATATTATAATACGTGCATCCACGTCACAGTGGCAATCGATAATAATTATTATATTTATCGTTTTATTATATCATATTATATAGGTACGGTCGAACGAAATACATATTGTTATAATAATCAGGTACGCATGTAGAGACAATAGACGTTAAATGGCACGGCGGTTTTACTGGGCGCGAAGTGTATTAATTGTTAATGTACTTACGAACTTGTACTTTTTCGAAATCGTGAAGGCGTCTGTGCGCGTATAAAACTGGCTCGTATCACTAGTGCCCTTGAATTTTGGCGGTCGCCCGTTCGGATTATGATATTTTTCGGGTTGTATCACCTGGTGAAAAGAGCGATTTACTTGTCGTCGAAGAAAATATTTAACAGCGGCGATCACAAGCGCTGCAAAAAGTCCAAGAAGCGCAAAAACAAACAGACCATAAAAGGTACAAATATTTACCTATATATTATATATTATAATAGTGCTATTTCGTATTAAATTCCTATATATATATATATATATATATTCGCATAAATTGGAAATTTAAAAATACAGTATACGTATATATTTCAGCCTCTAAAATGTTCTAATTTTAGACATTTATAGTAAGTAATATATACCTATACTGTTTAAAAAAGTGCATAGGAAAAAATTATAAAGATAACTGTGTAATGAATTTTATATATAAGCGTGTTCGACTGAATTCCATTCAGAATATTTTTTTTCAATGTGTTCTAACAATTAAATCCAATTATGCCTACATATTAAAAATATTGATTTTGAACATAATATCAGTGAAATAATAATAATATTCGTATCATTAAAAGTAATAAAAAAAACCCTCGTGAACGATATACATTATACGAGTACATATATAAATCTATACATATGTACATGTTATGTATATTATATAGAGGAAAGGACTGTGGGACGGGAGAATAGTTGACCATATTATTTTATATTAATGTGGTAGGGGAAAATTGCTGAATACAATTTATTATTGTTGAACACTTATTAAAAAAAAAGACGACTGGGTGTGACGCTACAGAGATAACCCCGACCCATTGTAGAGAAAAGGATGCGATTACACCAATCTCGAAAGTTTATAATTTCATGCGTAGACTCTAATCCTAAAGATTTTCTACACAACTAAAAGTTACCTACATTATAAGTGTATAAATATTCAAATATTTAATATTTATAATTTTACCATTGTCATTTATGAATTATGTAGGCAAATATATATCACCGTATATTATTTATATAATATGCTAAATACAATACATAATATGTGTAATTTTATTATGTATACATATTTTATTACAAATCCCTATAACTGCACTATAGAAATATATAGATATACGTACTTTACGTAGATATTACATTGTAAACAACATTTTTTTCATAATCACAAAATATATTTTTGTACTAGTTTTCTTAATATTGTAATCAATATAATTATCTTAATATATGACCTTGTTTATTCTCAACATTCCATTTTTTTTTTCAATTTTATGAGTATAAAATTTAATCAGAAATATAATATAAGTAGGTAATTTAATTTGATATTATTTCTTGTAAATATCGATAAATATTGTAAGGAACATATTTAATATAATTTGTAATTTAATGCAAATACCTAATAGGATAAACCAACTGCAGGAAGCTGTGGTAATTTGTGGCGTACAATGGCCAATCCCTGATAGTTAACTACCTATATAAAAAGAAGTCAAGTATATTATATAGTACCCTTATATAAACGTATCATATTAAGTCCCCATTAATTTACATAAATAATTGAATTGATACAATATATACGTAACTAACACTGCAATTTGACTATAAATACAATGAAAATTTAATTATTATTATTATTTAATTAAATATTATTTATTTTTATCACATTTCAATAATTAGCATTATTAATTTTATTATTTATGTTTACTATAGTAGGTAGGTATATCAATATATTTACATATAACCATTGAGTATTGATAATACCAACTAAAGTTCTATACTTAATTGTATCTATATATTCTATACCTACTATAATACTATCTATTTTAAATACTTATTATTTTTTAAAATAACTAATAACCTATATTAAGAGGATGTCAACGTAAACAATTAAAAAAAAAAAGAAATATGAAACGAAAAACAAATTATAGATAACAACATTATCTAGAGCTTAACGTAACTTTTTTACGATATTTTAATTTTTTTAAAGTTATAGTTATTAAAAAAAAAATCAAATATTTCGAGTTTTTAACAATTTATAAAACATGTTCAAGTACACACATCGAAAAATGGTTCCGTAGCGCACTAAATACTTTTGTTTTATTATCATTTGTTTTTTGTTTCATGTTTCTAAGATATTTGTAATAAGTTATTATAAATGAGAAATCCAAAAGTAATATTTTCAATAAAATTGTATTAATTCATAAAAAAACAACCATAATAAAAAATAACATAGTAAAGGGACCAATTATTAGTCATTTAAAAAATGCATTATAAACGTTTTTCAATAAATTTTTATTTTTCTTAAAATTTTCTAAAAATTACCTATATGGAACCCCTTAAATATGACGGCGCTGACATCTTCTTAAGATATTTGGATAGGTAATATTATAAATTATATAGGTACTATATAATGTAGATATGTATATACGTATATAACTATTAAGTTATTTTATCTCGTAACAAAAGTATAACAATAATTGCATTTTTCAAAATAATAATATGTATGATAGTACATTATCCAACGGCAAGATTTCGTTACCCTATGTTCTACACATGCATTTTTGCTGCCTCCTCGTGCCAATAATACACGGCATGACGATATGACATAAGTAATTTTAGTTACAAATGAAAGTAGACGGACAGAAAAAAAAATCATTGAATAAATCAATTCTTCCAAAATGTTTTGTAACACATTTTAAAAGTTACTGCTCTCTAAAAAAGTTCCCTTAGCCCCTTTAAATACACCACTGTCCAACGGGTCATAACAAATAATTAATTAAACATTAATCAACTGTTTTTACTTTCTATGGTATACTACAAAATAAAATACAATACGTATACCTATATAATTATAATACCTAATAATTATTTAGATAATCTTATAATGTATAATTAACAAAATATAATATAATTAGTGTTATATATTATAGTAGGTAGGTACACTGTACGTGTATACTTGTTTTTTAGTTTAGTGTTTATATCATAATCAGCATCATAAAAATAATACTGTATATACTGATTTAAATTATCAATACATTATCTGTGAAAAATATTCATTTTCTTTTATACGTATACATATTATTTGATAATAAATATAGATCTTTTCAAAGTTGATTATAATATTTTTATTAATTTAATTACCTACTAAATAAAACATCAAAAATTATATTACATTCCAAATAGGTACATTATAATATATACTATATAAGTAGGTACATTGTATACCTACATAGGTACTATATATATATATAAATATAACTCAAATAGCTGAAGTATATTTTTAAAACCTTATATTTATCTACCAGCGAGTTGAATTTTAGAAAACATTACAAATACGTCGTTGTTTTATTTTTATTAATTCTCCCCTACTAAGAAAATTTAGAATGTAAGAATAGTTAAAAATAATAACAGAAAACAATCAGTGTTGTGTGTTGAAAATATATATAGAATAATAATCCAAGTTCATAAACGCATATAGTTTTGAATCTTTCGTATTTATATTATAATTAAAATGAAATCTCATTTTATATTTTACTTAAAATTTAGACAGGAATATGTTTTAAATATTCACTATTAGGTATAATTTATGTAATGGATTGTAATTTGCATGTAGGTATAATATTATAATGGCAATTGGCATTTACACAATATTATTACACTATACTCCAACACTTTAAATTATTAAACCCTCGTGACCTCGTGGGACATCCTGCAGAATAGTTAGGAAGGTATAAGATATATATATATATTATATAAGATATTAGATATATACCTAAGATATAGTACTATAGTAGGTATGTACCTATTCCTGTGTTTCCTTTTTTATTATTATTAATTATTTTAGATTTTGAGCAAAGCGAGGAATGTATCTATTGGTTTTACGATGATGTGTCTTATATTTTTTTTTTTTTTATGTCTGTATCCAAAAATTCTATAAGAAGTACTACAACCATTACAAGTAGCACTAATTTCTGGTAGCAAATTTCATCTAGTTGGTACATTAGAGAGGTCATTTTTCGTAAACTCGTAAGAAAAAACTATCAAAAAATTAGCATAATAAAAATTGGTAAACACAAATTTTTCGAAAAATATTAGGCTAATTATATACATACACACATATTACACACTGACGACTGACTAGTCTATATCAGGAATGGGCAACTGGCAGCCCGCGGGCCACATCCGGCCAGGCGTTACCTTTTATCGGCCTACACCACTGTCTTTGAACATTTTTATAATCGAAAAATTGACTACAATTTACCTTAAATATAGTAAAAACAACCAAATAAATTGTTTCTTGGAAAAATTATTTATAATAAAACATATATTAAACTTAGAAATTAGTTCTTATCATAGGTATAAAATATATTAATGAATTTGTTTCACATAATAATAAAAAATCAACTAAATATCTGGCCCGCAGGCCGCAATCATCTTAAGTTTCAAAAATTGGTCCTCTATAGTTACTTTGAGTTACTCATTCCTGGTCTATATTATAAACGATATTCTAGTCAATATTGGTGATTATCGAGCAACAATAAAAGTTTATGGAAAAATGAGATTTCCCGCTAAATAGGTATATTTCATACATTTTATATATATTTTTATACATTTCATATTATAGTTGTTATGTTATAATAACAACAATCTATAGTTCGTTTGTGCACAATTTTTGTTGAAAATGATATTTAAAATGTTGTCAAACTAATATAGTTACTAAGAATTTTTATATAATATTATTTATAAATTATTATTATTTAATAATAAATCTTTCTTATATTAAGTTCGTTTTATATTAGCATAATTATTATGTTCAAATTAACTACATCACATCATTAAAATGAAAATATTAATATTGTTATTTGAACATTATTGAGTTAAAATATTCTTAAAATAACCCATTTTTGTTTCAATTCAATAACAAAATCTGTATAGCTTGACAATTATACTGTTAACTTTGTGTTAGATCACTCGAATCAACACTTTTTTCTATGTGTGATAGCTAGACTTTTTGTATACAGTATATTATAATACATACCTACTTATGTAGGTACCTATATATATATTATATGTATATTATATTCTATATAGGTACTATAAAATATATTTGAACTTAAACTTATAAAACTATAACGACTTTCTCGTTTTTGTAAATAAAATGAGATGGGTGTATTTATACCTATGTTTTATATATCTGTATTTGGTAAAATTATTTCGTAGATAAAGTATATTCGTGAAAATAAGTTTTTTTAATATGAATAATGTATTTATATGTACCTATATTGAAGCTCTAACTTGATATACGAGCGAATGTTTAAGTAAGCATATATTATATACCTATACCAATATTTATAAAATCGATTATAAATTAGATACCTACTTACATAATTTACTTACCAAGTTCGATAAATTTTAATTTCGTTAGAATTGGATTTAAGTTATTCAAGTTCGTTACTCAACTCGTAAAAATCCATTTAAAGTTCAATCTACAATCGTAGTGTACCTATAATAAATAATATTATATGTACCTACCTAATCTGTAAGCATGTATTTTATAATAGATAGGTACTAACGTTACCTCGATTTGATAATTGTAGGCTTAGATGATATTATAGCTAAGTATAGTGGCGATTTTATAGGGGTGGGAGCCATAGGTAGATCGCACCCCCTTGACCTTTTTTTAAAAAATATTGGTTGCATTATTTTAATATATACGACTATAGTATATAATAAATTATTCAAAATATACAATTATGATTCCTGCAATATTTTGTCTAAACCACTAGCATTGAGATAAATAACAAATAGTTGTTGTACCTACCACTACGCTCAATTAGGAATCTAAAATACTTTTTTCCCGTCGATGTTTTTTAAATTTAGTTAAATTAATGCATGACTAACGTTATATTAATTTTTTTTTCAGATCTTAAAATGTCATTTTACCAAATATTTAGACTCAAATAACTTCAAAATTGATAATTTTATTGAAAAAATTTTAATGACTATAAAAAAAATCGTGACAACGGATTTTCGAGATTTTTTAAATTGAATTAGAGTAACGTATATTTAACATTGAATACAATTTTCAGGTCTTAAAACTCAAAATTCCCCCTATTAAGACTTGAAACCTCAAAGTCTAAAATGTCTATGAATAGCCAAAAATTGCTAAAAAAAAATGTTAAATAATTTAATCTACGTGAATATATTACTAAATTAAATATTCGATGTAAATTTCAAGATTTTAAAATCATTATTTTCGAAATTACAAAGAAATTAAATTCTCGATTTGACGAAATCGTATTATTGCTGTTTTTCATCATTTTTTTGTAGTTTTTCCTTACGCATTAAAAAACTATTGAGAAAATCAAAAAATGATCTCTTTAAAGTACCAACTAGATGCAATTTTCTACCGGAAACAGAGTCAGTTTGTAAAGATCGGAGCACTCCTTCTAGTAGAAAATTTGTTAACGTAGAAAAAGAAAATAAACATCATTGTAAAACCACTAGCTCCCTCGCTACGCTCAGAATCTAATATAATGGCCAAAAAACATTGGGGATATAAATGTAGATGTCTAAACTTATATTAATCTTAAACCTAAAAGTAAAATGTATGAAACATAAATGAAAAAACCCTTTTTGCCCCCCCCTCAGCATTTATTAAGAACCGTCACTGGCTAGATACTGCCCTAACTTATTCAAATTATCAATAATTAATCTTATATAGGTACCAGCTATATTAGTTTTTTTTTTTCTTATATATATATACCCAGATATAAACCTATGTGTGAATTAAGCTATAAATACTGAATAAATGTAAATATTTCAGGGAATACAAATTATAATTTATTAATAATTAATAGTATATAGTCATATAGCATAATAAAAATGCAGAATGATCAGGAATATAAAATCAAATATTTCATATTTAAATTATTTAGTTAAATTTTTAATATAATATATGTATGAATATAGGTATATTGTGTACATATTTTGTTCATATATTATACCTATTTAAACTGTATAGGTAAATAGTTGTTTCCATTAATATTTAGTTATTATAGGTATACCACCCTTTTTCGTAAATTCATAAATTCTTACTTCTTTAGTTACTTTTTATGGTTTGAATTTTATCTTGATAATGATTCCCATTCATGTTCTCGTAAATTTCTGATAATATTAATTTTAAATAAATTGTTGTTTATAGATGAGTAAATTTATACTAAATGGTGGTTAGAGTTAATAATAAATAGGTAAATAGGTAAATACTAGTAAGTATTGTTTATATAAATTTGTTGATTCAAAATAAAAGTAGGCGGTAGGTAATCTGCAGATTTAAAATATAAAGCCGCCTTTGCTGGCCACTATACACTATTCGTGTTTATAGCGTTTCATATTTCATATTTTACGTTTTTGTAAATAATGACAGCTTTATTCGTGTGTTTTTGTACTATTTTAAAACATTTTGATTACTTTCGTGAATTTAAAATGTCCCATATATAATACATATGCATACTTTATAAATTATAGGTAAAACTGTTTATGTAATGCCACGAAAAATGTTCAAACATTTTTTTATATAAAATTTTAATTTTATATATAGAAACACTAGTAGATATATTTTTTTACGAATAACTGTGAAAACGAGAAATATGAAGAGTGAAACTCAAATACCGTATAATGTAGGTACTGTATAATATATAATATACCGTAGTACTTACTATAACTATACCTACTAAAAATACGTCATATACGTACCTACTAACTATAACTTACTGATGTGAATTGAAATGAATCACATTTTTTAGTTTATTTATATTAATTATAATTTTATATATAGGTACCTATTATAATTGTATTTAGAAATATGATTCTTTCCAAACCATTAAAACTAAGTTAGATAATAGCTATTGTAATCTTCTTCTCCTAAATACTATGATTGCATACATAAATTTCATTACCTATTGTTAAATTTTACTCTTTTGAAATCGGTTGACATATAATCATTGCTCTAAAATTTGAAAAAAAAAACATCTTTTTTTTAATGATCTTTTAAATATTTCTAGAGCTTACAGTTTTTATATAAGATTCTAATTTTTGAATATATAAAAACAAATCAAATATCAATCTATGTAAATGATAAAAATGATTTTGAAAATGTATGTATATTTCAAATGTACTTGGACTGCAATTTACATGTGCCTATATCTATATAAAAATATCTGGACCGAAATTTATGATGTATGTGGATCATGACTTTTTTTAAAACACAATTTACCTACTTTGGACGATTTAGGGGGCTATGGGAGGAAATCACCCAGGGCAGCATCTTTTAATAGGGGTCAGTAAATATTACAATTCAGGAAGACTTAATTATTAAATTATAGTCTTTATTTTATAGTAATTATAAAATTAATTAATTGATAATTATAATGATTATTAAATAATACTCTTTTTTTTTTCCTTTTACTCGTCAGCTTTATTTTGAAACCAAAATTATATGTTTACCTATACGGTATAAGTGCACCATATCTGATTAAATATTTATAATTTTTTTTCGTTTTCAAACAATATTTTATAAGAACTACTTTTTAAATAATTAGTATTAATAATTCTATAAATAAATAAATATATATATAGATAAATAAATAATATGTATAGGTGCACTTTATTAATAATTTTTTTTTTTTTTGTTAAAGAATATTATGTTAATATATTAGTCTACATATATTATAATATTCCTTAAACAAGTAACAAACGTAACCCTAGTCCCTAGATACGAATTAACCCTTATATTAATTATTATAATACCGCATTAGCATAAACAGTCATTAGGCTTATAACGTAGTAGGCAAGTAGTAGGTATATTATAGTATAGATATAATGTAGGTATATAAGTATATCATGCAGTCGGGAGGGGTCTTATATTTTAACTCTTTGGTAGGGAATATTATGTTATACCGATGAGTCACTCACTACTGTTTGATATGAATATAGTTTACAGTGTACTCTGTAAATATATATATATATATATAGACTAGCACTTCAAGGACCAACAATTTTTTTCTTAAACCCAGCCCGATCCGGTCCAAACAATTTTGTAAAAAAAAAAGCCAGGCCCTGGCCCGAAAAAAAAAGCTGAGCACTTAAAAAGCCCGGTCCGGTCCAAGGATTTTTTTTTTCTTAAGCCTGGCTCAGTCCTGTCCAATAAATGTTGTTAAAATAGCCCAGTTCAAAAATATTAAAATATAAAATACACGCGACATTATTCACTAGGAGTACGCGGCATAATAAAATTGAAAACGGCGATAATAAATTAACTACCTACAGGCTACAAATAAAATATTATGAAAGATATTGTACCTTTGTACTTCTAGAACCTCTACTATCGTACCAATCTAATCGAAAGCAACAAATTTTCTATAAATATTCCAAATTTATTTTTTTATTTTATCTTGGTAGGTACTTCCTGTAAAAAATAATAATTTATCCATAGTATAATATTACAGTATAGCTTCATTTGGGGTGGTGACAAAGTGTGCAACGGCACCGCCACTAATTTAAAAAATAGCCTGCCAATGCCCTAATGTGTCGCCATAAAATATAATTTCGCTGACCAAAAAAATGGATTTTGTGTTTTTTAAGAAGAGTATAGAAGTATTTTCGCAGTAATAGTTTAAAAAAAAAGTCGATGATCCTTTTTTTTTCTTATTTTTTTTTTTAAGCAGTATTTTCGTAATATTAGAATGTGAAAAATAGCCCGATGAAATGTTAAAATTGGCCTGCCTAAAAGCTCACACACCCGAAAAAAACGGAAATGATGCCCCTGTAATATTATGGTAGTGACTGTTATTAATATAATGACATATAAATAGATTTAATTGCACGAGCTTCGAACTGTGAACTTATTATTATAACTATATTTATACCTAATACAAGTGCGCTTCAAGGATTTTTTTTCTTGAGCCCGACCTGGTCTGGTCCAAAAATTGTACAAAAAAAAGCCCAGGCTCGGTCTAAACAAAATTCTAAGACTTTAAAAAGCTAGGTCCAGCCCTTTCTTTTTTCTAAGGTCCGGTCCGGTCCAATTTTAGTACGGGCCGGGCTTTTTGAGGGCCGGACCGGGGGCCCTTGCAGGTCTTAAATATACCTATAAATAAGATGCCATTTAATTTAATTCAATAACATTTATCTAGATACAGAACAGTGTAATGAAACTACATTAATTCGCATTTTTACTTGGTCATCAATGTTTTAATATTAAAATTATTACCAACAAAATCCTATACAAAATGATATTATATTTTAATATATTATACATACGTACATGGTTCGTTTTCAGTTTAGTAATTACTTGATCTATAAGTATAGTACCTATCTATAGTATATACCTTGTTACTTTAGTATCTTGAACTTTGAAGTTATAATATATTATAGACATTGGCCAAATATAAAATATAGAAAATAGTAATCACCTATACGTTTATTTAGGAAATTTAAAAAGAAATTTTGATTATTATAATTTATAAGTAAGTATATTATGTATTATAGCCTATAGGTATATATATATATTATGGTGACTACTGATCATATTTAAAAAATTAAAAACAGGACATTTTTCCACCCCTCACCCCATGGTAATTTTCAATTCTTACCATTAAAAATTATGAAATAGGTAATTTTAAAAAAATGTGAAATAAACGGGATCTTATTGAAAAAAACGGTACAATACTACAATCCAGTTTTAAACGGGACATATCAACGGGTCACCCTATTATTATAGATTATATACCTATATCTATACCTAGTATACTAGTATATATACTAGTTATAATACTTAATATATGTATATTAGGTATATAAATTACAAAAGATATATATTTTTGCAGTAGTACATGGATAATGGATATTAAAAATTAAAATCTATCTGTGTATACTACATATAATAAAATATAGATACTAGTATTAAAAATGTTCATTTACTTATTATCTATTAATCTATTATTTGTACTATATATTAAAATACACAAGTAACTTCCGTTAACAACACCCACAGTGTCCTACTGATTATGTACTAACTGCTTTGTCATTTGCTTAATAATGTTTTTACTCAATAGTATCTAACAACTTTTACACATATTATAGGCACTGAGTACTGATGTCATTATCTCACACAAAATTAGGTACCTACCTAGGTACCTATACCTACAAAACATTCGTTGTAACCAACTGATGCAACAATCGGTGAATAGTCATTTTGTATACCTATTTAAAATTAAAAAATTAAACAATTAACTAATTCAAAAATGCATTAATATTATAAAAATAAAAATAAATAGATACTATGAAAAATAACAATATATTAGATACCCAAGTAAAATTAAATATATAACAAAATAATATGTACCGAGAGTATTAAAAAAAAGATTATTGGTAACAACTAGTTTAGACCATAAATCATCAGGTTACAAATGAATAATAAAAAAAAAAGGAATGAATACAAAAAATGTGAGAATTAACAAACATAATACATAGAATATATTAATAAAAAGAAACAAATTATTAAACGATGACTAGATATCAAAAAAAACTGTTAGAAAATGATGTAATCGTTGTCTAATATCTATGTATTATTATCTTTAAAATCTGTTTGTATGATTGTATATTTAAAATATTATTAAAACAGCTACCTATTATGTTTTACTTCATTATAAACGAGTAATTCTTTTAATAAAGAATACTCAGTAACTGTTTGAAACTAGTTGTTACTAATAATCTTTTTTTAAATACTATCAACACATATTATTTTTTTATATATTATTTTTAAATGAAAAGAATATTGTGTATGGTATTTATTGTTCTAGAGGAAGCTTATGATAGGGTTCCTACTTCCTAAGGAAATCTTAATGTGGGCGTTAATGAAGAAAGGATTACCAAAGATATATGTGAACATTATTGAAGATATGTATAAAAGAGCGAGTATAAGAGTAAAGAATGTGTGTGGAAAAATTGAGGATTTTAGGGTCAGAATGAGAGTGCATCAGCAAAGGTTCGGCTTTGAGTTCTTACTTATTTTTCTTGGTAATGGATGAAATAACATAGGATATGGTGAGGTACCATGGTGCATGCTGTTTACAGATGATATAATGCTGATAGGAGAGAGTCCTGAAGAATTGAATGGTAGACTTGAAGAGTGAAGGGAAGCTCTTAAAAGTAAAGGATTAAGAATAAGTAGAGGTAAAATAGAATATATAGAGTATGATTTTGATGAAATAGGGTTGCGTAACGCTTCATTTTTTATTCTTTAACTGCTCCCTCTTTCCCCAATAGACACGAGTTTTTTCTCCCACCTGGACAGCTCACCGATATTCTTGATAGCCTTAATTGTCTTGTGGATATCCTCCCGGTTGTTTCGTTCAAATGTCCACCCATGGCTATCTGCAGTCCACATTAGAATTTCTATTGCGTTTGTTTATGCACTTGGGTACTTTTCATATATTATGGTTCTTTTTCTGGATGCAAGTGGTTTTGTTGACACCTCGAATAATGACTGAAATATTTCTGGTAACTAGTTTGTTTTCAGTGCGTCGTGCTGTCTTTTCTTGTCGTAGGCATCTAGTTTCTTCACTCATTTTTACCTGTTTTTCGATGACTCCATCCACTGTCCCTAGTTTCACCGGACCGATATGGTGTTTTTACTCGTCATCTGTGACGGAATTGAATCTATCACACTGGATTTAGATTTTATCTGGCTTATTGTTTTTCTTGATTCGGTGTTATTATCCGTTTTGATATCGTCCAATATTTGTCCCCTTTTGGGAGTAAGAGAAAAAGGAGCTAAGTTCTAAGAATTCATCCACTAACTGGAGAATGTCTGGAGCGGACTCCTCTTCCTGGGTTATTTTCTTGGGTTTAGATACCTTGAAGGTATGGCTGAAGACTTTCAACGTATTTATTCCACGTTCATTTACCAGTTTTAGGGTGTTATTACTTACCATCGTGTATGGACCCTTCAACAGTTCATTCCTTGTATATCAAGAATAATTTCCGAATTTCTCTATTCAGATTTATCGCTTTTTCTATTAGTGAATTCTTTTTGAATCTAACACTCTATGTAGGTAACGGTTTTACAGGTTTTGTTGCTTTTATATTTTCCCAATGTGTTATTCCGATAGAAAAAGACACTGGATCTTCCGGCTGATGGAATGGATAAATTCAGGGCTATAGTATAAACACCGTATATTATTTTATATTTTTACATAAACACCATATACCTTTTGATAAAGACAGTATACTCTCTGTGATTAAACTTTTTAATTTTAATTTTATAATCATGAAAAATTACGCAAAATAAATTTGTACTGTAATACACTATCAGATACGGCGATGGCGTTTTCCCTACAGATTGGTTTATTATTACAAATTACCTCAGAATTTAGACATCCTATAATAAATAAGGTCTAAGATGAGAGTATATTACATAATATAGCCTATAGCAGGAGTAATGAACCTTTTTTGGTTCAATTACAAATATTTTGTAAACTATACTTAATAAACAAAATAAAAGACAATTTTAAGAAGTTCTATTTTTTTGCGTGCCGCTGAAATTCGACCAACGGCCGGCCATCTTTGGCACGCGTTCCATATAGGTTCGCCACAACTGGCCTATATAGGCTATAGGTATGATATAAATGTAGTGTGGATGGCATATATTTATATATACTGTGCTTATACCCTCTGTTTTTTTACGACTACAGTCCTGGATACATTTTATATTGGTAAAATGAGTCAATATCTGATTAATAGGTATCGGCCATTTGCGATTGACAATAATCAAGTTGTTCAACTTAGGTACGTTTGACCACGCATACCCGAATATCACTATTTTTTTTTTACCATTGGAACTAAGCCCTAAGGGTATGGACCAAAAGAGCTGACAATCGTTTTATTAATTTTAAATCAATCATTTTTTTTTTTGTATCTCCGTTTTAACGTTGTAATCGTTACAAAAGCCCTGTATAGATTTGTTTGGAAATATCCATCGACTAGCCCTACAAATACAATATTAATAAATATAATATTTATTTAAAAAATAATTTGTTTATTAATGTGTAATATATGATATTATAATATAGGACGAGACTACGCGACAGTGTTGTAAAAAGTAAATATCTACCCATGCGCATTGTGCAGTGACGTAACTACGGGTGGTACGGCGGGCGCGAGTTTTTTTTGTTTATAAGGGGTTCCTTCTACGCCATAAGCAATAATAATTTTATCTACAATTTTCAGTGTTGTACAACGTATACACTCTCGTCACGGGACAAGACATAAACATGTTCACCGTCAGCAAATAATCGTTTTAACTTTCAGCAGTGAAGAGTATAATAATATATTTAATTATATACGCATTATTATATAACTACTCACCCGCCTTCAACCGTCTGTGCTATTCGATACAATTTCCATACTATTATTATTAGTATTTTTATTATAATTACCACGGTGCATTACACCGTAGAGTTTATTTACCTATGTGGAGATAATCAAGTTCTCATGGAAAGTATTTACCATTAAGTCATTATTTTTTTATTTAGTGGCCGTTTATTTTACGACTCGAAACGATTAAAAACTGTATTGGGATTAAATATTTACAAGTCGCTGCAGTGGTCCCTGATGATGAGGTTCCTAGAACTCTGTACATAATATATATAGTCCACGTGGCGCGCGTGTACATTTGGCAAGCCAGTGGGTTGATTCTACCTGTAATTTTATATGGGTAGTTTGGGATCGATTAAATTACATTTTTAATCTGGCACGAAACAGATTAGATTCAGCAATTCGTTCTGACTTTTCGTTATAGAAACAATGATCGAAACAAAAACGTCCTGAGGATTTATGTGCGTTCTAATATATGTATAAATATAGCCAGTGCCGTAGCCAGGATTTATATATGAGGAGACGGGTTGGTAATTTATTTAGGTACCTACCTAGGTATATACTAAAAAATAATACATGTAAGTACAGCGTATAGATTTTTGGCGTATAATTTTATTTGTTTAGACCCGATGATTCATGATGGTCAAGTTCATTACGACACAAATAACATGATATTATATTCTATTCACCAATTTTAAGTACCTACCTAGTCCGATTAAAATACAGTCACTAAAGTGTGCGATGATTAATTTATATAGGTAGGTAGGTACCTAATATATAATATAGCAATATATGTATATATAGCAGTGGCGTAGCCAGGATTTGCAAATGTAAGGATGCATATATATAATTATAGGGGCTCCTATATGGAAAGTAAAAAAAATAGTTAATTCTTCCCCAAATTATAAAAACTTTCTTTTACTAAGTAAAGCATTTTGAAATGTAATAGGTATTTTATATTATTCAAGCAACAATACATATTATTATAATAATTATGACCTATTATTTTAGACTGAGAAAAGATGGAACATGTTATATTCAAAAAATGATTCTGACAAAACTTTGGTATAAATATGTATAGTATATAATATTATTTTCCGATTTATAAAAATGTCCCATTATTTTTGGTAGTTTCCCAAGCAAATAATTACGATTTACGGAAAAAACGATCACGCGGCTTGTAAAATCATAAGTGTCCATCCCTCTTTAACCGACTTTTTAATTTGTATTTACATTTTTTTTCGCTCGAACGTTTGTTATTGTCGAAATTTTTATACATTATTTTCCCATGAATATTAGGTGCCTATACATACATTTGAATTTTCGAGTGCCCGAGCTGTATATTATATATTATATGGGCTATGGGATCGTGCACTCGTGCTCGTGTACACGTGCGCGCGGTGTAACGCGGAGACGCTCACGCTGTCAAGATATGCATATTATAGAATAAACTATAGTAGGTACCTATAGTCCATATAATATAATGAATAATCTACACATTGTAGATTATGGATGCACATTGTACGAGATATATTTTACTCGAATACGATAGTGGTACTCTTGAAAAGAAACAGAAAAAATAACAATATAGGTACCTATATTGGTATGGGTCGTACTCGTATATCATATTATGTGAACCTACTAATATATACATAATACATGATATTATAAAGGTATGCACCGTATACCGAGTATTATGCATTTATGCATATATAAATATTATACTCTATATTCTGGTTACACACTATTATAGATATTGTCTTATGTTATATAGAGGTAAGTACCTACATGTTATTATACACTAGACAACACTAGACAATGTCATAATGCCGATTGGCCACAAAACAATGGTATTTTAATGTTAAAAAATTACCCGCTGGCAGCGGAGCGGAGGCCGGCGACAGTGAACGATTGCTGATTTCGCCGTGTGCGGGGGATAGAGATGTGTGTCGCCGCCGCGCCGCCACTGTTTTGCCTTCCGAGGCTGAGCGTGCGGGGAACGTTTTCGCCCGACATCTGTTAGTTTCTATTTTCGCGTCCGTCCGTAAACGCGTCGTTGATAAAAAAAAAAAAAAATTATTCATGTTTTCATAAATCATTTCTTATCTGCTCTGTGTGATACCGTGAGTTAATTTTTATTTTTATTTTCGTCAATTGTCGTAAAATTTACATTTCGAGCAAATATTTCGCCTACGAGTTTTCGAGTGTTATTTTATCTTCGCAACGATATCGCAGTGCTCGTTCCCCATGTAGTACCGATTATCAGTTGCGAACGTTCTCGACGTGCGAAAATTCCACATTGTACGCGGCGGATTCACACCAAAACGACACATACGACGACTGCCCGATAAGTGTTCGCTTATACGTTGTGCCAGTCGTTTGTCCGTCGTTCGATCTACGATTCTCGTGCTGATCGCAAAAAATCTTAATGGTTCGTATTCATACAATAGGTATATGGTTGTACAACAGCCCAGTGCAAATGTCGTTCAGTTAATATTTTTTTGTAAAAATTTTACTTTTAATATCTGAGAGTCTGGGACAATCGGTGTAATCGTTTTCTTCGTTGTTCACCCATGTCTGCTAAAAAAGTAATGTGCGGTTTTTAAAATCAAATATTACTGAAAAATGTTAACGTCAATTTATTCTGCTCAAGGCTGACTTTCAATATATGTATAGATAGCCACGATAAGACTCCGTGACTAACATTAGGTATATATGTTTCTTTCATTATAGTCTGGTGTACTGTATTATTAACTAGTACCGAGGACGTATGGATAATTGTTAAAAATTGAAACTATTTAATATACCTACCTAGACATTTTTCTTATAGTTTGATTAAATGCCTTTTATATTATACTAACTTAAAATATTAAGTACCTTTCTATTTATACATTTTAAATCCAATTGAGATTATTTAGTGTAAATCGGTAAATGTTGTGATCTTCATAATATGTAAGGGGTTCGTAACATGGATACAATAATGTACCTAAAAATAAGTAGATAGTAGGTTTACCTACCTGGCTACCTATTATAGTATTTTGTTACTATGAGCCTATGATATGCATGAAACATAATAATAGTGTTGAGGAATGCTATTTTCTGTGAAAAACAATTTTTTAATTCAATCAAGCCACAGTGTCGTATTAACTGTAATTGCCCACGCAAAGTGTTTTTTAAATGTAAACTAGGAATTTTTACTATCAAGATTTAAATTAAATAAAAATATATTTTGGGTCTTTTTAATAATATTTAAAAAAATTTAACCTGTAGATATTTGTTTTTAATTATAATTTGATTTTTATTTTTGTTTGGCTAATTTAGTTTTTATTATTAATGTTATGTTTTGCTTTGTAAAAATGTAGAATGATTATTAAAAACTTAAACAAAGAGAAAACTGTCCTTTAAATGTAATGCCTAAGTTATTATTTGCTTATTAATTATTACCCCGGTTACCTATTATTTTTACTTCAATTTTACCCATTGAATATTTATTATTAAATGAATAATTTATTCATAGGTACAGGCTATAATATAAATTAATTTAACTTTAATACAGAAATAAAATTTAGTTTTTTTTAAAAATATATTAATTGTGATAAACAAACCTCAATATTATGTTATTAAAATCTTACAAAATGTATTTTTGAAACAACAAGTAGATACGCCAGTAATATTTATAAAATGATTTATAGATTATGCCATTCAGTCTTTCACATCGATAACTAGTTGTTTTGTATAGGTACTGCTACATTGCATTTTTCTTCAGCAGTTTTCTGTGATAAAATAATTCATAATGCAATTTTAATTGTTTAACCGTAAAACCGTTCAGATTTGACAGTGTAAAATACCTCGGTGTAGTAAGACCCTTAAAATGTCTTTAATTATCTAGCTATTTGCCATATTAAATGTTACATTATGTACTTTAAATTTTAACATTATAGGTACCTATCCTATAATTATAATATAGTAAGTAGGTACATATAGATACTTTGTTCATTTTGATAATGACATTATTACCTACATTAAAAATTAGATTGTTGTACAATAGCTTTAAATGTTTGAATTATCTCAATCAATATGTTTGTTACTCAATAGTGTCAATTTTAATGGAGGGTGAAGGTAGTATTTATTTTTGGAATATGTCCCTAATCTTAACTTCTAAAATTATACAATTATTTTTATTTACTTAAATAAAAAAAAAAAAAAACAATAATTTTGTATCATTATCATATTAAATGTTTTAGAATACATTTTTTAGGTACAAATAGGTGGTAATCATATGAAATAACTTAACAACTTTAATTTTAAATCTTATACCTATCTTAGATTATTATAGTGTAGATATAAATTAAAATATGAGTTTAAAATTTGTATTTGATTACACACATAGGTCTTTGTATGCGTGTATTTCTGTCATCCTGTTGGAAGTCTGGCAACTGGCAAGCATCTGTTTTTGTTCACTAAATTTAAACATAAACTGTTGCCAACCATTTGTCTTGCACTCAGAGTTCCAAATTCAATATATTAAAAATGAGTTCATGTTCTAATCTTTTGACAATTCTTTGTTAAATACTACTTATACTTGCACTTTTTTCTTTAAAAAAAAACGACTTTGTTTTTTTACAGATTCTATATTAAGTTTATCTTCTACCACATATCGCAACGCCCTCCAAAAATCTACCATGGTTGAGGTGTTTGCTGCCAATCAAGGCGACTGTAATTCTAATAATTTGGAAGTGCTAGACGCTACATTGAACTCATACAGGAGTAATGCATCATCTCAAGACAATGTGGATTTCTTCCAGGATTATTCAGATTACCAATGGTTTGCTGATTACAGGTAAATTATTATTCACTCTTATTATTAGGGTTTAGAACATACTTCTCTAAAATTTTACTTAACATGCATGCAGTTATCCAATTAAAAAAATGAAAATATATACTTTTTTATTTAGTCCTGTATTTGTATAGGTTTACGCCATTTACACATATTTCCATTTAGGTGTAGTAGTTAATAAATAATAGTAGGTTTTCATTAATATTTTATTTTTACATGGTATACATGCATCAATTTTCTAGCTTTATTTATTATAGTTATAAAATTAATTGGTAATTAAATTTATTCCTATTAGGTATCGTGATTCGGACAACTTTAACCACCACACGAGTATTCTGTCATCAATATCAGAGAATTATAATATTCCCTGTTATGAAGATGTTTCCAGAGATTTGGATGTTAATTTGGCTCAAGTTGACATGGAACATCTTAAAACAGAAGATATACACAATATACTAAGTACATTACCATCTATGTGTGGTCAAGATTTACAAGTATGTACAAAGTCATACATGACTTTTATGTTAGGTACTTTATTTATTAAATTATTATTTATTCTATTTCAGAACGTATCAACTGAATCGTTTTGTAAGAACAAACAACTATTTTCTCCTGTAAAAGAACAGTCTCCAAATCCATTCATAACATTTAGTACAGATTCATTAGACTGTAGTGATGATATGTTGATTACATGTAAAGCTAATAACAAACATAATTACACAATTGCTTTTGAAGAACCAACTATGGGTGTTTCGGAGGAATTTCAAAATAGTGAAGCTATGAGTACAGGAGAGAGTCGAAATACTGGTTCAGGTGAAGCGTGGTCAAGTGATGGAAGTGTTCCAGTCAGTGCTCCAATGATATTTTCAGATACTACTTTTACCACGTGGAACAAGTTAAAAAAATGTACAACGTCTGCTACTACCAATTGCACCCAACAACTTAAAGAAGTATTCATTTCAATTAATATATTATACAATAGATATAACCAGGACATTCAAATGTTTTGGTGAAAATGTACCATAATTTTCATTCCATGAAATCTGAATTACCATATAGTACATATACTAGAAATTTGCCAGCATAAACCAGTGTAATTTAAATTCACTAGATATTGATACTTATTCTGTAAACTAAACTGATTAAAAATTGAGAAACTATTTTACTTTTATTCGACTGTCATAACGAGATAGTCCAGAAATACCAATTTCGATTTGTCCCCACTCCAATTCTGATATCCCCTTTTTATTATTATTATTATTATTATCTATTATCACATTTACATTTATCAATTTTCATATCAAACAATATTTAATACTAATTCATAAAATAATTAAAATTAAAATGAGAATATGATTGATTAACAGAACCAATATTTGTGATAACTGATAATAAGAATTTTGTATGGGTGAAACAATTAATGCCACTTTAAACTTTAATTTTAATTTTAAACTAAACTTGTGTATATTTATACTGAACTAAAATTATTAACCAGAATCGGTGTTATATACTGACTTACCCTAACAAATTTCTTATTAGATAGATTATTACAGTAATTATTATACATTCAATTTAATTGTTATTTTAATATTATTTTGATTTCGTTAAAACTAACTGAACAAATCATTCTTATTCTACTATTGCTTTGTTTTGTTAATATTATTTATTGTTTAAAGTTAAAGTGGATAGTAATTTTGGGAAAATACCATTTATATGAAAATGGTTATCCTAATATAAAATTTCTCGACTAAAAATGTATACTTTTGTTTTATTAATTAAAGCATACAAGTTTATCATCAAGTGTAAATGAAAAAACACAAAGTTTACCCGATCTCATGCCGTTAAGACTGTTATGGTTAAAGCAGAAGAAAAGTCACTATAACTATCTAGTCAAATCTACACAGTCTGAAGGAGGAAATGGTAATATATAACTTTTAATTAAAACCATAAGAAATATTTATAATTTATTGTAATTTACAGAAGGTAGAGCTAAGTTGTATGATGTATCTGGTACTAAAGGTCAAACAGATAGTGCTAAATTTAGTTTAGTAAAAATGTTTATAAGTCAAAAGAAAAACCGTCAGTCAGATGGTAGCTTAGTAATTAGTGACAATGAAGTAATTGAGATATCTGAAGCCAGTAAAAACAATTTGCAAGACAGTTTAATGTGTGAAAATGATAAAACCGATAACACTAAACGAATCAGTAACAATAATGGGTCTAACAATTCATCTATCATACCTAGCAAGCATTTATGGAAGGGTTCAAGTTTAAATAAGAGCATTCAGACTTCATCATTGGATGGAATCAGCAATACAAAATTGGACTCTAAGGTATACTGTATACACAAAATTAATTAAAATATTATTTATTTTATTTAAATATTTTAATTTGTTAATTTTAGTGCAAGAACAGTCCAGTTTATGTGATGTTTCCAAGTTATACATTACCAGATCTATCATTCCTTCAGAATCCTAAAGCTGCTTTGGATATAAATAATGTATTCCTTGTACCTCAAAAGTTTTCACCCATGCCATCGCCTGAAGTTGAATGTAAAAAAATCAATACTACACCTGTACATGAACCATCATCATTAGAAAATTCATTTGATTTAAAATCAATTTGTGCTAAAGGATTTGATCATGTTAGTGACTGGGATTCATTGGCTTTGCTGTTGCCACATAATGTGTCATTGGCTTTATCTAAAACTCCTGAACTTAAAGATCGCTTTAAACAGATTCATTTTGATATCAAAGAACCATCATTTTGTCAATTATTGTCTAAACCCATCGATAAAAAAGACAACATGTTTATTTATCAATATGATGATTTGAGTCAACAGAAACCACCTGTATATCGAGTGAATTCAAAGATTCCCATTAAAAATGAACAAAAGAGACCTATAAATGAAGTGCCAAAAAGGTAAATTTCATTATATATGTAGTATATTTCAGCTGCCTATGTACCAAAACTTCATAACTTGAAATTTTTATATAATTATGCATAAATAAACTATTCCTTTAAAAATTCCTTTATACTCTGTTTCTAGTTTATATAATATATTTATCTCGTTTCAAAATTATATATCCATTTATTTATCACGTATAAATCATAATTATATTCCGGATTTATATGCAAAATAAATGAACACAAATGCACATTTTATGCTATTATCCAACAATATGCAATTTTGGGCATTTTGACATAAATATGCAAAAGAAAATTCATCCTTGAAATCTATAACTTATGAAACATCAACATTGTAAGTCAAGTGAAATATATGCATTTGCATATAAATCTAGGCCCTAATCATAATAAATATTTTTCGTCTTGAAAAATATACAAAAGTTATAAGTTTTGGAATGTACTAGTTGATATACTATAATTATTTAAAAAAATAATTTATTTAATTTTTTTTCAATACTTAGGTTTAGTATGTATGATATGAAGTCGGAACAGTTCCAAGATCAAAAAAACAAAAGACGTTCTCTTCCATCCCAGTTTACCATAATTCCCAACATTACTCCTACTGTAAGCAATATTATCGAATGAACCATTTAACATAGTATTTTCATTTATCTTTCAAATTTAATATTTTGATGTACTAATAATATTACATTTTTAGATTTATGTTTTTTAAATAACAATTCATATTTTTAATCAAATTTTAATGCAAAATATAATAACATAATATCAATGGATAAAAGGGCGTGAGCGATTTTTTTATCAAAATTGACTATTACATATTGTCATAAAGGGATATATAATAATTATATATTGATTAATCCAAATTAATCATTGATATCATAAATTAATAATCAAAAATCGATGTTTAACATCATGATCGAAAACACGTGCATTTTTTAAGCTAGTATACTAGGCGACATAAATGTCACCCAGTGAAAATATTTTGTCCCCTAGTAATTTTATTATTAAAGACTAGGTGATATAGATTTTTAATTATAAATAAACTAATGTAAAATAATAATTAAGTAATGAATGATTATGGATATATGAAATACATGAAACTGAATAGATGCAAAGGAATTTTTTAATAATTGATTAATTATTGATAATAAATCAAGTACTTGTATACCTACTTCGATTTAAAATCAAATTAAATTTCCATAATTCTAAAGACACAATTAGGTGAGTAGCGACATAGAAAGTATTTTCTGAATCATAAACATACAAAGATCAAAAATATTACAAAAACAATTCATTAATGAAACCTTTTTTTTTTTAAATTAATATATGCGATATTTGGACATAAATAAATTATATATATGGATATAATATATTCTTGCTTATTTATAATTTTAAAAAAATTAAATGTAAACAATTTTTATTTTTGGTTATTTGATTATTTATAGAAATATTAAAGGTTGTCAATATTTTAAAAAGATGATTTAAAAAAGTATTTAAATTTAATGTAATATTATAACTATAATCTTTCTTAGCCTATTAGGTATATTATACATTATAACTTATTAGTAATTATACCATTCCGTAGTTTTTCTATTACCTATTTTTTTTTTAATAACAATGAAAGACAAGCATAAAATCCCCATCTGATGATTGTATAGGTATATTTTGATACATTTTTTAATGTCGCCTAGTGATAATTCCTTAAAAATGCACTGTCGTAATCGTCAAAGAATTGGCAAGATTGAAAAAATTTAGTGTCAGTGTTAATTAAAAGATGTAAACGGTATTCAGTAAACACATTCATTAAACTTAAACATTATTGTTCACTGTATCGTGTTTATTGGTTCTCCAGAGCAACTTAGAAATTGTTGCCTACACCTTTTTACCTTCTAATGATTTTTATGTTAGGCATTGTAAAAGTATTGTATACCTTGTAAGGTAAGTTATTTTTACAAATAAAATATTTTAGAAAAATGTTTTACATCAGAATTTTAAATTTAAAAATACAACAAAATTATACTTATAGTTAATTAGTATGTAAAATGATGATATTGTCCAAATAGTTGTATAGCAATATGTAATTTTTGTATACAAGGGTTAATGATGTTTTATGGATGGACTGATTATATGCTACCAAATATTTTTAGACTGGACGCTTTACAAATAACATCATACATTTAGTATTTATACAAATATAAATGATATTAACTTACAATAATAGACAACATACTGATGAAAAATTGTACAGTATATAGCATTTTAGATAAGTATCATAAATATAGTGCAGATTTTTATGTTATTAAAAGTTAAAATAGAATGCTAATTCTTTTAAAAACAAAATATTCTCTATAAAATAAGCTAAATTAGAGGCATACAAGTAAAATTTTCCCAAAAAATACATACAAATTATGCTATATACACCAAAATATTCTCTAATCTCTAAAATTGCTCCAATATGTGAAATACAATTTTTTCTATGAATTGTTTGATCAATAAATCGTCCACATTTTTTACCCTTTCAAACTGCATACCATCAGTAAAAATATCTAAAAACCCAATAATTCGGCTTCTAATCATAATATAACTTATAATACATACAAGGTAAAAATAGTAAATAATATTTTTGTATGTATTATTAAATAAGTAAATAAATGATAATTGATCACTTGCTGTAAGATATATACATATAATTGTTTAAAAATATAAATAAAAATAATTTTTAAGGCTGGATCTGATGTTGGCACATCAGAAGACGAAGGAGTCGAATGCTCAGGAAGTAACTGTGACAGTCCAAATCCATGTGTTGATGAAGCTAAACGATTAGACTCATTGTTACGGCAAAATAAACAATCCCGTGCTAATTTAAAAGTCAATAAATATTTAAACCATGCTAGTGGTCATCATACACCACCAAATTCTCCAAATCAAATTACTATTCAGGTAATATTACATACTATTTTGCATTTTTAGAGCAACACTAAAATTTAAATATGA
Organism: Pemphigus obesinymphae; assembly: GCA_025469235.1. Taxonomy (NCBI): domain Eukaryota; kingdom Metazoa; phylum Arthropoda; class Insecta; order Hemiptera; family Aphididae; genus Pemphigus; species Pemphigus obesinymphae. Next base: position 43,181 of record JAIPRL010001214.1, on the reverse strand, counting down.
ATGTTTATTAGAATTCTAATATTTTATATTTAGAATATAAAATAATGTATGTTAAATTTAATTTCTTATTTTAGACAAGAAAAGGAGCAGATAATGTAGACAGATTTGATGGGTGTGAAATAAATAAATTAACAGACTCAATTACGCATAAAAAAGGTTTTTTATTTTTTAAGAAATTGTTTATTTAATTGACTTGCTAAAAATAAATGTATTGTTTTCTTAGATTTAGTAAGAAACTGTTGTTTTGGTGCTGAGAAAATTGCATTCTGTCTTGACAATGACTATACAGAAGATTTGCACTCAGTTGTTTTGGATGTTCTCTGTCCAGCTCTGTATGCATTGTTCAGTGAAAATATTAGATCGGTTTTGGAAACATCATTTGGCTCAGTTAACAATTCTGTATGGCAAGTTTTAGAAGCTTCTTCTCAACAAGGTTCGTTTATATCTTATTATAACCATAGCATATTATCAATTCAAATTGATTAGGTAGTCTTATTTTTTCATCTTTTGATGGTTAGTTGAAATATGAATTAACTTAAATGAGTTGATTCAAAAACATATAAGTATTCAGTGTTTACGTTATGAAAATGTTGACCCATTTGCATTTATATTATATATTATGAATATATAATATGTCTTCTGTTTCTTATTAATCAACATTTAAATGAAATATGAGAGAATTTTCTAAATATATATATTTTTAAATCTGATTCAATTAAATTAAATATTTGTCTAATATTTATATAAAGTATGAAGACATTAGTCAGTACCTACCAGATTTACATTATATTGTGTCTGGCCATCTCATATTAAGAAGATATTAAATCCAATTTTGCCTTTTCGGTCTATCTAATGGGTAGAATAGGAAAAATTATGGTTCTTAAGGTGATGTGTAGGTTACATTGAAACATGAAACATCTATTACCAAATTTAAAGAAAGATATTTTTGAGAACATCTCTGAGCCATTTGATAAAATCTTGCTTAACAAAGGAGTTGCAACTACAAATTAAAAAAAAATAAAATCAAAAACATTAACTTTAAAGATATTATACAAAATAGATATTCGAGATATCTTACAAAATATTATTATCTTTAATTTTGGTAATAGATGTTTCAATTTAAGCAAATTTGGATATAGCAAATATTAGCACTAATAAAATGTATTTTTCACTATTGAATATTAAAAAAAAAAAATTATTATTATTAAGATTATTATAAAAATATGTTGGTAAACTTACATGAATGTTTTTAGATCATAATAAGATGAAAAATGTATATAATTTGATTAAAATTTAAATCAATTTATCATATTGCCATAAAAGTCTGCACACACTACTGTAGTGGCGGTAAAATGTAACACACATAGTATTTGATACTACAAACACACATCGTCACAATAAAATCTGCGGTGGAACTCACGGTAAAATAATACTGTTGTAAATTACTGCATGACCAATTTTACCGCCACGGTACAGTACATGATATACGATATAAGTATATTTACTACTATTCTATTGATTTTATAGTATATATAATATTTTATTATATTATGTATAGTGTATACGAGTATATGTCATATTAATACATTCTTTCATTTTTAAATATAATTATACATATAGGTATTACATACATGTTATTTGTAATAATTTTAATCTACCTATTATCATAGATATACGATTATTACAATTACGATTACACCATTACTATTATTTATTGTTATAATATTTAATTCAATTTAATTTGTAGTATCTATTATTGTAGGTATATTATTATTATCTGGGTCAATGGGTCGATTGTGTATAAAATACTTATCATTGATAACTTAAAAAATTAGTATTCTCTGAAAAAATAAAGTTTATGAATTAATCCAGAAATAATAATATTATCGGTATCATGTTTATTTTGATTAAGTACCTATTACCTATAGTAATTAACTATAAATGTAATATAATATGTATTGTATTTATCATCGTGGCAGTGTGTGCAGACCTTAAAATTGTTTATAAATAATAATCATTACCTAATGAGTCTTGAAACAGTATTTTAACAATTTAACATAATAGTTTCTCATTTTTTTTTTTCATGTTGTTTGTTTATGTATTATTATATTTTCAACCTACAACTAGAGTTATTTATATTATTCATACATTTTGAGCAGTAAAAATCTTAAAATTTAATGATAACTAATATGATGAAACCATAATTATATTATTATATATTAATTATAGTTTGTATTATCAAAATATTTTCTATAATTTTTAAATTACCTTTGCAAATATTTAATGACATCTACCTATATGATATTTATCTTAGTTAGTATAGGAGATTTTATAGCATATTTCAACTTTTATTGAATTTTTTTCTCTTTGCAAAAGTATGTGTATATTTTATACATACAATTTTGTTATAAAATATTCAATGACACATGGTATGATTTAAGGTTAAAAAATATTCAAAAATAAAAATTAAATATATAAGTGTGAAAATTATATTTTTAAGTTAAGTTATATAGGAAAACATTTTTTTAATAATTTAATTGCGTCTCATTTGCTCTTAAATATAAAAATAACAGGAATACGTCAACAAGTTGTTGTCGTAATGTATACAAATTATATCAAACTTCAAATACCTATTTTCATATATCGAAAAGTAAATTAATTTTTACTTATTTTAAAGTTTACTTAACTAGTAAATTAACTATATTATAACAATACAAAAAAAAACTTTTAGCCTTTAGGTCATTACTTAAATGTAATAAAGTAATAAATAAATATATATTTTAGTATTATGCACTCTGTTTAAAGGGGAAGTAAATCAGTGTTTCTTTTGATGTCTAACGAGTTGGTATAGTTGACAGTATGATTTCGGACACTTGTCACATGCATATGGTTTGTTATCAATGTGGGTGCTCCTATGCACTACTAGGTTGCCAACCTGCGTGAATTTTCGATAACAGATATCACAGTGGTATGGCATAACACCTGAGTGGATACGGATGTGCGTGCGTAGATTTCCTACTTGTGCAAATGACTTATGACATATGGAACATGAAAAAGGCTTTTCACCGGTATGTACGCGTTCGTGGTTCACTAGGTTACTCAGATGTCGAAACCGTTTGCAGCATAACGGGCATTTTTTCTTCTCTAGCTTCAAATGTTCTACCAAAAATTCTTTGGTTGGAAACCTACGTGCGCACCTTGCACACTCAAAGTCTTTAGCCACCCAGTTTTGCTGTGGCTTCTCCTCATCCTGCTCTTGTTCTCCCTGTTGCAAATTATCTTCTTGTATCTGCCATGGCTGATATATCTCCTGTTCCCTCTCCTCTTTCACCTGCCATAACTGGTGATTTTCTTGCTGTTCTAAATTCTCCTCCTTTATCTGCCGGTACTCTTTCTGCATCTGCTGTTCCATCTCTTCCATCATATGCCAAGACTGGTACTCCTCCTGTACCTGCTGTTCCATAGCTTCCATTATATGCCATGACTTGTAATCATTCTCTTGCTGTTCCAACTTCACTTCTTTCAACTGCCATGACTGCTGCTCCTTCTGGCCTTGTTGTTTCAAATTTACCTTCAATTGCCATGACTGATGATCCTGTTCCTGCTGAATATGATCCTGTCCATTTTGGTGGCAGTCATCTTCAGTTGACGAAGATGATGATGTCCGCAAGGACAACAGTTGTACATCTTGGCGAGTTTCTATCCTATGAACCAAAAATAACTTAGTGTAACTCACATTAGGGAGGATTGTCCCACTATTTAAAATCATCCCTCATTTTGTCACACCTTTACAACTATTTTTACAGTGAATTTGCAATATAATAAAATATATGGATGATAGAATACACTTAATTATAAATACTGGTGCTCAGTGTTCTAATAATTATACAAAATTTGGCTGAATATAATTGTTAGCCATTTCATGTTTTTTTTTAATTCTTATCTTTTATCCAAATTTTTTTTTTTTAAATAGTTGAAATTCTATATTTTATATTATATAAACTTAATCAAGATATATATTTTGTGGTTAAATTAATTTTCAAATTAAAGTTATAATGGTATTTATTTAGGTTTTTATAATCACAGTACATAATGTTAATGTTGTCAAGTACAAAATATGAGATAAAACATTGATGATATTTTAGAATTAAAAAAAAAATGTGTATCATTTAATAATCATAAATAATTATAGTAGTATTTAATATTTTCCATTCATAGAAAAGTACATAATATAATATTATATAAACATTATAAATTTTTATTATCTTAAACTGTGGTTGGGAATATTATTTTACAATACTAGAAAGTTTAATATTAAAACTATGTTTATTAAATATGATATTATTCTTAAATTATATAAGTATGTTAAAAATTAAGTTTTGGTATCTCTGAATTCAGAAAAATTAAGCTACATGTAGATTAAGTTATATCTCCCAGTGTACTAAGCACAAATAAGTAAAATAAATTAAAAAGAAAACCTACTCATGTATAAGTTCTTGAAATAAATGTGATATTGGTAATAGCCAATGAGCGAATACAAGTGATAAGATCACATGAAAGGTTTTCTGAGATTCGTTTTAGATAATTTTTTATTCGTAATTTTATCAAATTGGTTGTTTTGTTGGGGGTATGTTATTAATGATTGCTGTATAGATTATTGATATTACCTCTTATATATTTTAATGTTATATAAATTAAATACACGATTTTTAATGTAGTACTGGAAGTAGAGATGTCTGTGACCCCTTATCAAAGTTAGTTTTGTAACCCTAAAATTATGATGAAATTACAACACTATTCATATAATATTATTGTTACAAATATAAACTTAATAATTGCACGAAACATTAAGATTTCTCTGCCCCTCCAAGAAAATATATTATTGTAAAGCAGATTCAGAATCGAATATTATCAGTGGTTTAATAATATTACAAATTGTCATTATTTCGGATTTAGATTTTTTAGTACACAATTTGTTGGCGATAAACTTTCATTAACGAATCTATAGCATTGACACATTAACACATTAATATAATATTATAATCGCATATAAATATAATCAAGAAATTCGCCAGCGTAAATCGGTGTAGATTTCCCCCTAAGAAGTAAACGAATCTAGGACAAAATCCGTCCCAAAATATTTTTTTTAACTTCATAAATATTTATAAAAATATGAATAAAATTGAATTTAAAGTATAAATTGCATTTATTATTTTATTGTTCTAACTATTGGTACATTTTAAAAATTATTAAAAACCAAAAAAATGTATTTAAAAATGTTAAGAAATTTTCCGGAAATACACAATAACCATTTACATTTTACAGTTTACAATATAAATTACGAATACAATCCGTGTTACTATATATCATATATAACCCATGGTTATAGTGCGTCCTACAACAATGCATATTTTCTTACTGATAATTGCTATCATTAGCACAGACATTCACTCCGGGAGTACTGGGTTTTCACCGTTATCGCCTGCTATTAGTACTATTCATATTTTATAAATTATATCTTGAAAATTTTATAAATGTTATACCCAAATATTTATCAAATTAAAAAAAAAAAAAAAAATTGGGCGGATTTTGTCCGCCTCGTATTTTCTGTGCGGATTTTGTCATTTTATCAAAGTAAACCAGTGTAATTTAAAGAAATTCGCTGGACTAAATCAATTTAAAATCGGGATAGGTACACCGGTTTACTTTTTTTCGACCGCTGTACCGAGGTGATTGAGAAATACCGATCCCGCGATATTCTGTCCTCACCCCAAACTTGACTTCCCCTTTTATTATCTGTTATTACATTACCGTTTATCAATTTTCCCATTAAATAATTTATTTTAAATAGGTATTTATAATATTATATATATTTTATACCTAATGTCCTATAATGTTAGTAAAACAATATTATAATATACCCACGAATGTTGTATAATGTGTGATAACTGATAATGAGAATTATGGAAGGGATAAACCGATTAATGCCACAAATTTCTAACTAAACCGGTGTACCTTTACACTGAACCAAGATCATTAATCGGGATCGGTGTTGCACACCGGTATACGCTGGCGAATTTCTTGAATATATCTGACATAAGACAACTTAAAAGTGATAACACGTGGTGTTACATAAGTAAAGATACATTTTCTTTAGTAGAAATTTAGTAGTCTCGATTTTATTCACATTGAATTTAAAAAGTGAAAATATTCATTCCAAAAAGTGTAGTGTTTATTTATTTATTTAATAATAATAAACGCCTTATAGCTTTAAAACAGATATATTCTACAATTATATCAATGGATATTATTATTATAACCACTGCAATTATATAAATTAAATAAATAAATTGCTCATTTATATAATATAAAAACTAGTCAACAGTGGTTTTGAAATGCGTAAATTATGAACAAATAATTTGAGCAAAACTGGTAGTCCAAAAATAAAATTGATAATTCTAAATTTTAGAATGTAGGTAGGTAGGTAGGCAATTAAAAAAAAAATTATTAAATTTACACGGATTGAGAGAGGGTATTATACCCTAGCTCTCTAGAGAGCTGCTATACGTTTCTGATTTTGGATATTTTATATAGGTGCTTAGGGACTTATTAGCCTATATATGAATTTAAGTTGTGGTAGCCGGTAGGTACTTAAAATTAATTTTATTATTATTTAAAATTACCAGAATTTATATTACTAAGTTAAAAAAAATTATATATGTACCTAAATTAGTATAATAAATCGTAGGTATAAACTATAATTAGGTTTATTAAATCGTGTCTGTTTCCAAATTTTTGAAATAAATACAAGAATGCAATAATTGTGAAAATGTTTTTCAACGATATGTAAAACTATAGTACCTACCTATATAATTTTTCATTTATAAATCGTATATAATATTTTATCTGACAATAAAGTACACGTGTTTTATTTACCTAATATTGCAGTGTACGTTATTGTAATTAATTTTAAATAATTGGCAATTTAAAATTTTCCCATTACGCGTGTAAAAATATATTATACTGTTATATTGTAAGGCTCTAAACCGAAAAAAAACTTACGTGCTCATCTGTAGAGAGAAATTTTCAAATTTTCACGCACTACTGCTATTCAGGTAGATTCCTCCTTTACCGACCAAGCGCCGTCCGTCGTAAGTGGAACTCGTGTGATCACAAAGTGCAAACGGCAGCGGTCGCGTTTCATATCAATGTGATCGCGCTGTTGGTTCGTTAGGGTAGGTTAGGATCGTTAACGTCGGGAGTTAATCCATATCAGGCATCCGTGATGTTTTTGCCCGCACCCAGTTGTTTAGAAATTAGAATAATCGTGGTTGTGCAAAAATCAATATTATATAACTACTTAACAATAAACGTTTATTAATCATTATTTTAATTAGGTATCTAATTCATTAGATTAAATTAAAAGTTGAATTTTATCCTTTCAATTTTTATGTAAGTAAAGTTAAATATTAAAAAGCTGTTACCGGGAAAATAATCCAGAATCTAAATTTAAATACAGATACCAGATAGTAGGTATCTATACTTTAATTCTACTTGAAATTTTGATTTTTCATCTAGATTCACATATAAATATAGTAGTATGATATTTAATAAATTATCATGCACATACCTATTAATTATTAACAAAGAACAATATTAATTTTATATTTTAGTTTTGAAGTATAATGTTGTATTTAAATTATGCTCACGTAGAAACAAAACTTCAAACAAATGTAACTTGTCAAGTTAAAAATTGATGAAAAACCTTGATTGAATAATACCTAATTATAATCTTAAATCGTCAACTATCGTTAAGCGTTTTCACCTAGCATGAAAAACTAATTATATACTACAGCACTGGCTGGTATAATAATTAATAGATATTATCAGTTATATTATATTATCACAATAATATAATTATTATTTTATGGGATGTTATTTTCTGCTATTTCTATTTTCGTCCGTTTCCACATTTGTAATCGACGAGATAACTGCAAAGTGCATAATAATAATATGAATTTACTAGAATTATTATAATAATAAACATTATACCCATTATATTTTATAATTATAATATTCAAAACGTTAAATAGTTATTGACAAACAAAGAAGTGTAGGTGCACTCAAGATCACTTATCATTTACGGAGCTTAAGTCCCCTTTAAAAATATATTATTTTTTAATACATTTTTAACACGCATTTTCTAAAATTTGTCTGGATTTGTTGGTAGAAAACCATTATGTGAGGAATAATATGTGAATATATCACAAAATGATTACAATTATGTCAAACTTGCATATATTTTTATAATTTCTGAAAAAATCTATCATTCAACTATATTTTTTTTTTGTACATTTTAAAAATACAATAATAAGTCATTTGAAGTTGTATTGTTGTGTACATTTCATAGAATATGTATTTACTTTTTAAGCTATATTTATAAAATCTGGAATAGAAATCGTTACGAAATAATATAAAAGTAACAACAGTTTTTTTTTAATTTCAATTTCTAAAATGCCTAATAAATATAATTTGCGGGTGTGTGTGAAAAATACATTAAGTCAGTGGTATATAACTTTTCAGTAAATCGAAAATAAACAAACTAAAAACGCAAGATCAGCATTTTAACATTTTGCAATAATTTAAGTAGGTAGGTACTGTTAGAATTATAAACTGTTCTATATTGTCTAGTATAATTTTCATGTTGAAAATTCGGCTGTTTTTTATCGATTAAAAAAATTCAAATTATTATATTTACACATTGATCTGAATCATCTTTCAGTGACTTAATTCGGTTGATATTCTCAGTAAATATAAATAATGCAACTTCTGTTAAGTATATAATATATTTCAAAAAGTGTCACTATAAAAAACAATTTTAAAATAATAAAGTTTACAATACTTTTATTTTTTTTATTACTTACTTAATTATCATATTTTAATTTGTGTTAACAAATTTTTCTGCTTATTTTGGTATAAATACCTAACTCATTTTTATTATAATAATTGCAAGACATAATATTTCGAAATTATATATATTTGGAAAACAAATTAACACTAGAGCGCTTCTGTACACTATGGTGCCGAGGGTTCCCCGCAGCAGTGATTCGGGACTGTATACTTGCAGTATAATATAATGTACTTATATCGGCGGCCGGCTATATATTTGAAGTTAATCATACCAAAAATAATTTTTATTAAATACTACACATTTATAACAAATATAAGTTATTACTTAATGTTAATTAATAATACCAATAATGGCTTTATTTACTATAATATAATATGTATATTATTTTATGCATAATACCATTTTCTTTAAAAGGCAAAGAAACATTAGGCCTCAGCCAACATAGTAAATAGGTGAACTTCAAAACGAAGTCTGGCTGACAAATTCTGACTTTATTAACGCTCTTAAGTTGTTGAAATATGTAAAATACATAGGTATGAGTTCCAAAAGAAAATTTCAAGTCATATAGTACCATATTATGGTATATTATATTGGTTATGGTAGCAAATGGAAATATGCCCAACTCAATAATTCCAAAAAGTACCTATTAAATTAAAATAAGAAAAACAGCCAATTTTTTCTGATTGTAGTTTTGAAATAAGTGCATCAAAGTATTAAATTAGGTACGTCAAACACAAAATATAAAATATAGAAAATTGAGTTTTATTAAAATTCAACACGAGTTTTTATTTTCAAATATTTACTAAGCAACAAGTAACAACTATTAAAAAAAATGTTATTAAATATGGCTTTTTCTTTTAAGAGGATGTCAATGCGGCCACTTTTAAGGGATTCTATATAGGCAATTTTTAGACAATTTTAAGAAAAATGAAAATCTAATAATTGAAAAACGTTTATACATTTTTACATTTTTAAAATGACTAATAATTAGTTCCATTATTATATCATTTTTTTATTATGGTTGTTTTTTGTGAAGTTAATAACATTTTATTGAAAATATTACTTTTGCATTTCTCATTTATAATAACTCACAAATATCTTAAAAACATAAAATAAAAAACAAAATTATCTAGTGCCCTACAGAGCTGTTTTTCGATATGTGTATTTGAACATATTTTATAAATTATTAAAAACTACGTTTTTGATTTTTTTTAATAACTATACTTTTAAAAAAATTTAAATGTAAAAAAGCTCCGTAAAGCGCTAGATAATATTATTATTTATAATTGGTTTTTCGTTTCATATTTTTAAAATGTTTATAAGTTGTTAAAAATGAGAAATGCTAACATGAGGTTTTCATTGAAAATTGTTTGCTCTGATATCCTCTTAAGTATAAGTACCTATATATTTATACATACGTAAAATGTTTCTGTAGTCTCGAAGTGCAAGGAGAAAAATATTTAAAAAACATTGTTAGGTAGCTTATGTTAAATTTGTAAATATTAGCTTTATAATAAAAATTCTCATTGTAAATATATAATCCATCCCGAATAGGGAGGTTCAGTTATTCTCCGCCAGAATGCGTATCGTTAATTTTTGTTGCTGATTAATTGTCAAAATCCTGAAATGTATTCAATTTTATTTTATTTATCTAAATATTTCATGTATTGTTAACGTATAGGGGGCTACATCCGGATAAAGTGTGGATATTTAAACAAAATTACAAGTAATATGAAAATCCCGGGTCAGCCGTATATTTATTAGTATTATATATAGGCATTTTCTTATTCTTCAGCTTTGTACTCGCGTGAATCGTAAATAATCATTAGTGTTAGCATTGTTGATTATATATTATATAATATATTATATTATTATAATCAATTTTGTTAGTAACCCATATCGATATTATACGGGAAGCTATTACACGTACCCGCGTGTATTTGGTGTCGGCGATCGATTTTAAAACCACGAATAAATTTATATTTTTCATTGGAATAGACTATTCTAATTCCAACAAAATGCATATTTCTATCCGAATTTTTACAGCCTTAAAAGATTTTTATAACTTGAAAGATCACTGCAAATTGCACTTTTATAACAATATTTTTATTTTAAATAAAACGATTTTTTTAAACTTTTAAACCACTATTATTATTATTTATTATTACAGTACAAATTACAAAAATGAAAAATTTTCTGTGTCCGATCTCTAGCAAGTTTTAAAGAATATTTAAATGTTTTAAAAATTAATATTTGGAGTACGTATCTTGTTTGGTCTGTTGAAATTAGATTCGGTGGTTTATGACAAATTAAACTGCAGTCGTACGAGGCTATTGGAGCTGATAATTTCCATATAGACAATTCATATATATGACATATGCATAAATGAACATTAGTTTGTGTGTGCAGAGCAGTACCAAGGGGGAGCGGGGTCGAAAGGTATTTACACGCCGGGTACAAAATGACACCAATAATAATCGATATTAAAGAGTCAATTTTAGAGGATGGTCGATGGGAAAATTTGGGATGTTCTGAATTTTTTTGTCAATAGAATATCTGTAGAATGCTATTAAAACACACATAACAAAGAGATGCTTGCGCTGCAAAAGACAAAAAGTCACGCGTTTGAAATATCTTAAGTCGACAATAAGTCGAAATCGAAATAATATGTTTAAAACAAGATTTAAATAAGCCCTTCCCCGAAGTCGAATATAATGAAATATATTTTATTTACGCTGGTGTAAATATAATTTAGACTTGATATAGGATTAACTGTTTTTTATAATATTATGCCCATTATAGGTACATCTGTTCCTAATATTTTAATGTATAATGTGATTAAAATTTTAGATCATACCTGGAATGCATGTATAGTTTTTTATTAACATCAAAAATGAATATGATGTTTTTTTACATATAAGTTTTTCAACATAGATGAGTATTAATTGTTTATACATATAATAAGATTATATTTCAATATTATAATATTATTAAAAATATTATACACGTGTGTACAACATATTATAACAGTTTGATCAGAAATATACAGATCATTTTTAGATTTGTTGTATGTAATTGATTTTATTATTTATTTAATTACAACAAATGATAATTTATTAACCTAATCTTCCAGTTTGAACAGACCGGAGATTTTCTAAAATCAAATTGCATTAAGGTGGGTGTATAAATTACCTAACTAATTAGTCATGATTTTTTTGTAAATAAGAAATGGAGATATTGATTGAATAAATCAGTTTAGTGTATTTAAAGTTAGGCACTATATATATATGGCACAGTAAAAATATAACTCATTTAAAAAAAAACAAATGTTATGTTATAACAAAATGAGCGCATTTTGAAGATTCTCTCCGGTTACTACGGCTTAGTGTGTATGTCATAATCACTAAATCATCCAGTGGTTCGATTTAAATTTTGCCAAAAGATTTGTATTCATTAAACTTTTTTACTATGTTATGTTGGGAAAATATTTAACATTTTACAGCTTATTATAATATAAAGTTATGTATAATTAAAAAAAAAATATATTTTCTTGTTTTTAAATAAACTTTATTTGAAGGCAAGTTAATGTAAAAAAAAAAATATATTTATATTTTATTATATTATCCGTAATACATTAGTTTTAAATATTTTAATATATTATTATCCGCACTATTTTAGTTAAAATGTTTTCAGAACTTTCATTTTTTATTTTTATTTTTTTTTGTACATTTAAGATTTAAACATCAAATACAGTTTGTGTAACACACTACAGTGACTGCAAGAGTTAATGTGTTTTAAATTTTAATTATAACATAAATAATTTGGCGGGAAAATGTCTGCAGCACAGATTTTTAAACAAGGCGCTATACCCCTTAAACAAAAAAAAAAATTATTTTTGAGAGGTAGGAAATATCCGTTTACCATTATACTAGAGATGGCGAACCTTTTTTGGATGAAGTGTCAATATTTTGCAATCCGTTTCAATGTAGGAGTTGGGTTTATTATCTTTTTAAATGTTCATAGTAATAGGTATTTAAAAGTATATTTTTAAAATATTTATCTTTATTTGTTACTAATATTTTACATTGTTTTCGCGTTCCATTCGAAAACGTATAGGTACCTATAATTTTCTTATTTAGAATTTTAAATATCTTTGTATATTGGTATTTTTCTTAGTACTTTATATTACTATTGTTTCCATAATTTATCGTTCATAATATAATTTATTATTGTTTCACTATTTTATAAGGGTACAATTTGTGAGTTATTGTAATAGGTACCTACAGTGTGTTTATTCATTTGATGTGCTAGGAAATAAATTTAATTTATATTTAGGTTTTATATTTCATAAATAACAATAATATTCCTACTTTATGTCCATATTGATTGATTTAGTACCTATTCATCAATTTATCTAATCAATGGTTGTATCTAGATATTGGTGGATGAAATAGGGAAAATTCTGTGTCAACATGTGGTCATAAATAACAGACTATTATGACCTGATGACCAGTGACGTGGTCAGAAATTAATTTCCGGTGGGGGGGGGGGTCGCTGACTGAGATCAAAAAAAAATATTGTATCATTCGTTGATTTGTCCAAGGTCTGTAAAATGTACTACCTGTATTTCGGGGAAGTATTATAACTTTGTAACACCCTCTGATCACTACCGACTGTAAGTTAGTATATTGACTACTGATGGTATAGTAAGATTAGAGGAGTGGTAGCAAGTTTGAGAAAGACCCAAAAAAGATTTTATTATTATATTATTATTATTACCTATTTTATTTATGTTTTTACCATTTATCTCTATAAAGGTGATATTCCACGCTTATACCGTACACCTGCTGCACCTGTTCATACAAAATAGCAAAATAGGATTAGTGATATTTTCAGTTTACAATAAAATATTAAAATATACGTGATTAAAAATAAAGTATAATGTATTATTATAGTATATTATAGTATTAGAACATTTTTTAAATGTTCAAAATTAGTTTATACAATATTTGGTGGGGGGGAGGGCTAGAACTTTGTGATTAATATAGAGTACCTAATTGTTAATGATAATTGTTGACTTAAATAACAATTAAATAATTACCGACATGTCGGTTCAAACTTGAAGAATATAATAATTACCGGAAAACGGAAGTTTTTTTTCCAAGATACATTTTGTGGTTTTAAAATGTGCCTATAATAGTACATATAATATGTACCTAGTATTAATAGATACTAATAATATAATTAATAGCCAAGGTATTTTACTAAAATAGTAAAATCGTTATTAGTATGTTCATTATAAAGTACCTAGCTAATTTGTCACGTGTAAGACAATATTTTCACGATAGATATAAGATATAAGGTACCTATATAGTCAGTAACAGGAATGCCGAATGATTCTAAATATAGGTAATTATTTCTATTTTCTTGTGTCCAAAAACCATAAAGTATCCTATCCTACAACTTCCCAATTCGACTGTCCGTGTTTTTTTTTATTTTAATTTTAATTTTATGACGAATGTATTGTCTAGTCTTTGAAGTTTGAATGAACTGGGTTTTATTATATATTTAATTAATAATACATAATCAAGTTAAGTTAAATGTTACTTTTTAATTTCGGTAAAAAAGTAAAAAGTTTATTTAAAAATGAAAACTCAAGTTAAGTTTTTATTTATTAGTTAAAACTAAAATATTAATATCGTAATTTCAATAGATATTATATGAAGACATTTTACTCAAAAAATTAATTGTTGAATGTCAATAATAGGATTTTTTTCGACATTTTGGTATATGAATAGTATTGACGAGAAATCATATCACATTAGAAGATCAATTTGTACGGTTACAAATAAAATATTGTCATGATCAAACCAAAATTTTAAAGATAACATAAATATTAAAAATTATCTTTCTAAGTACCTAATATGGCTTAATAACAAAAAAAAAAACTCGTCAAGTTTAAATTAAATGTGTTGTAAAAAGTAACTTGTTAAGTTAAAGGTATTAGGTATTGAAAAATAAATTTTACAAGTTATAACTTATAACCTTTAAACCTGTTACTTCATAGCCTTATAGATATGTATATATAAGCTTTGCTATTTCTATAGCTATACATATTCTTACTACATTTCAATATTTGGGTACTTTTATATACAATATAATGGGTAAAATATATTACTAAATTATATATAATGAAAACATGTGTCATTTAGATTTTAGCTTGAATTTATTAGAATACATACCTATTTAAAACATTATATTTTTATAATTTAACCATCAAGAGACATAATAAGACTAAGATTTATATGCATTAAATTTTTTATTAAAATATGGAATAAAAATAACGTTATGTGCGTACGTTATCCAATAGCAAATTTGATTGGGATGAATAATACTTTGAAGCAGTGGCGGTTTTACGGGAGGGATAGGTGGATCGCCCCCTTGATCTTTTTAAAAAATATCTTTATTGATTTTTTTATTTATTAAAATAATGCATATTTTAATAAATATAATTTGACTGTAATCTATAGCCATTAACTATATATATTATATAACTATAATAAATTATTCAAAATAAACAATTATAATTCCAATGTTTTGTCTAAATCACTATAATTATAGCATTGAAGTAGATAACAAAGAATTGCTATTTACCTCTATGTAGTCTGTACTGATTTTTTATATCCGAAGAAATTAAAAATCTCGATTTGAGAAAATCGTATTTTGCCGTTTTTCATAATTTTAGATTCTGAGCGTAGCGAGGGAGCTAGTGGTTTTACAATGATGTTTATTTTTTTTTTTTTTTTTTTTTTTTCTCTGTTAACAAATTTACTACCA
>JAIPRL010001214.1:0-27333 GCA_025469235.1 Pemphigus obesinymphae | reverse complement strand
TTATCATTGCTTTCAAATTCAATACATCCACCAAAAGTACCCTGCCCAGTAGCGAAGTGCATCCACCAATACTGACACCCGACGAGCGAAGTGCTTCCACAACCTACTGACCGGCTTTTTTTTAATAGTTTTTCTTTATGCATTAAAAAACTATTGAGAAAATCTAAAAATGACCTTTTTAAAGTACCAACTAGATGCAATTTTCTACCGGAAACAGTGTCAGCTTGTAAAGATCGGGCACTCCTTTTGATAGAAAATTTGTTAACAGAGAAAAATAAAAAAATAAAATAAAAACCGCTAGCTCTCTCACTACGCTCAGAATCTAAAATAATCGCCAAAAACCAACAGGGATATAAGATGTCTAAACTTATATTAATTAGAAATCTAAAAGTAAAGTGTATGAAATGTATGAAACAAAATGAAAAAACCCTTTTTGCCCCCCCTCAGCGTTTATTTAGAACCGCCACTGCTTTGAAGTAGTCATTTTTTTATAAACGCGTCAACGCGTGTAGAAAAACCCATTGAAAAACGAAATTTCCAATTTATTTCACATTTACGCAAAATACACAATTGGTTTCAATATAAAGTGATTCGTGGATATTATTAACCAAATTTGTAATCAGATGTTGCAATAAGAAATATATATTATCAATGCACATAAATGATAGCTCTAGAAATAATTATATTTAAGTTTATTTTAATGGTGATGTTATTTTAAATTGATCTTTTCAGGTGTTCTTTCTTCAGCCCTTAATGAACTAACAGTAAAAATCAACAATGAATTAGCACTCAACGAGGGTGTAATGAAGTTTAATGCATTTATTTTTGGCTTATTAAAGTAAAGGATAACAAACTCAAATAAGTTTATCGTTAAACAATATTTATACAATATTATTTATTTAGTGTTGGAGGTTTAGACGCTTGGTTAAGTTACATGAGAACCCGAGAATCCATATGGCAAAAATATTATAATCGGAATGCTCTATTTGTCCGTGCCAATTTTGGATGTACTTTGCACAGGGACCTTGTAGATCGTTTGATTGCAGCTACTAAACCTTTGGCCAAATACAAGCCTGAATTTGACCCATTATATGAATGTCGCAAACTCCACGAAAGCTTATCAAATATAAATGCAAGTGTCTTTTTTTATGGACTGTTTATATTTGTTTTGCATAAATATAATAATTGTATTTAATTATAGAATCGAACATCGTGGTTATTGAAGAAGACTGCACGGACATTAGAAAATGAAACATCAAGGCCAAGATCATATGTTGATTCAGCAAAGACAGTGGATGTAGCTAGTTCGGCCAGTAAACGTTGGAGTAATGTGCAGATGGGCTCAAAATTGGCTACAGCATTTGAAAGACTGGACAACATTGATGAGAGGATTCAGTGAGTTGATATCATTTTGTGTTTTAGATATTGTCTGTAAAATTTCATTAATAGGCCAGAAGCTGAGATCAATTTTGAGAATGAAAAGCCCGTAAAAGGGAATAGATTCAGAAGACTGCAAATGAAATGGGAGTTACTAAGTACTAAGGATCTTACTGTAGATACACCCGATTTCGATGGGCCTCATAACAATGGATTGAGAACCAGGTACTTTTACACACATTTAATCGCATACTATTTTAATCATATAACATTTTTTTTTTAGAAGAGCAACAAAATCTCGTATACCACGACCAGTTCTCTCTCCGGTTCAACCAATACAAGATGCTTTTAGCAAGCATCCAATGACTGTAACTTATAGAGCCGATTCACCAACTTCACCATCTAGTGCTAATAAAATCGAACCAACTTCCAACAAGTAAAAATAGCTTTTAAAGTATTTGAAGTTGGTCAATTAAAAAAATTTTAATGAATTTTAGAACCAAAAAACTACCAGTATCCACTTCTAAAGTGACACGACCCAGTAGCTTACCTCAGAGGAGAACCAAAGAACCTACTCGTTACGTGCGAACTCTGTCACATCGGTTATCTGCCGACAATGGACATTTGTCATTTAATGAGGGTGAAAAGTTGCAGCTTGTCCTGGATGTAGACGACAAGTGGATACTCTGTTGTCGTGGTGCGCGCAAAGGTCTTGTGCCTAGATCTTCCGTACTGATAGTGTCCAAATGAAACCAGTCATAAAATTTCAAGGGCACATTCCGTATTAATAATTTAATTTAATTTAATTTATATCTCTTGTTTTTTTTTTTTTTAATGGTCTCATTTTACTTGTATTTTGTGTTTGTTTCTGTATATTATATATATTTATTATTTACAAACTATTACATTTGACCGATCAACAATTTAAGGTAACTTAGTGTAATAGTATGTACATAAGGGTTTAAGTGCAATTGTTGATATTGGCTTTGTTTCGGTTTTTCTATTTTTTTAACAAGTTTACACTTTATTTTTTTTATTTTTAAATAACAAAGTTAACACTTTACAGAAAATTAAAAGAACTGTGTCTATAATGGGATAAAAAGTGCTTTTATAATTTTTTGTTTGTTCTTGTGAATGAAAAAACCTATTTTTATTTTTATAGATCACGCGAATATTAATATTCAAATGACCATTATAATTTATAACAGATAAAATATTCTTGTAATTTAAATAATTTTTCCCTCAGTACCTAAGATATTTTAAGTACAAGATTCAACGCTTTAACGCTTCTAAAATTACTTGTAAAGTAATGATAAATAGGTATTATAGGTACTAACATAAATTAATAATTATAAAACATTTTTTTTTTTTTCACTTGATTGTAATATTTTGAGTTGTATTTCCTGCTCAATTTATTTGTTTGTCGCTCGCAACATAACTAAATAAAAAAAAGTCTCCGAGAAAATGTCTGTTCAGTTGTTTGCTTGTGTCAAGTAACCCATTGTGCTCTTAGACCAACCCACATATTTGAAATTAACTTAATCCTGCGCATAGTATTAAGTGAAAAATAGCTTGACTAATTTGTTGCTTTATATAAGGTTTATATTATTATATATTGTATATGTTTTTTTTTTCATATTTTGGTTTTATATAGACTTAAATCATAGGTTCTTTAAGATTTTATTTTTGTTATTTTTTGTTTAATTAAACAAATAAGACTGCTTCAAACTCGGTATTATTATTTTTAATTTTTATTTGTATTATGTCATTTTTTTTTTAATTTTCCGTAAAAATCGAAACTATAATATTATCATACCAGTTCAAATGTTAACTGCAACAATAATATAATATATAACTACATTATATCAAAATTAACTAAATATTATTAATTACTTCATTTTAAATTACTATTATGTATAATTATTATTATTATTCTAAGTACGATAATTGTACGTATTTTAAAATGATGTTAATCATAATTAATAGTTCGATAATGTGCCATATAATTGAGAGAAAAAAAACTTAGTACATAATTTATTATGATAATATACCGAGTGAAATATGTGTAAACTGTAAACAGACAACTTGTATTTGATGAAATAAAAAATAAAAATGAAAAAATAAATTATTTTGCAATACTTTTTAATAGACTTAAAGTCACACTTATGTGTAATACTAATTATTTCAGTTAGACAACGTCCAATAATTGTAATAAGGTTTTTGGGAGAAAATATATCTATAAAATTACTGATTGGTTTTGATATTTGTGTAAAAATAAATAAATTTTTAGAAATGTTCAAAAAAATGTTGACATGTAATATAGCTTGCATGCTATAATGTATGTATTAAGTTTCGGTCTAAAGGTTCATACAGAATTGTAGACTAGGTGAGACCACTAAGCCATGCGTGTGTATGAACTGACAACGTGGTAGTGGCAGTGAAAAATGACCTTAATAACTCCAGTATGTTGGAGTGAAAATGATTACATCTGTCGTAAAATCATTACCTTGGGTATATGATGTCCAACAAATTTGATTGACAATGGATGTGAAACTAATAACTATTGGCGACGAACCCCTGCCAACTAAAGATGGTCGTAATCTTTGGTATAAGGTGTTGAATAAAGAAGTCGTGAGATATGCGCAAAACAAATAGTATTTTTGCCCAGCTCATAACCGTTTGAACTCAACTAGCACTTATGTATATCTGGTAGAAGTCTGGTCTACTGATAGGATTATACTACAAAAATCAATTTTACCAATTCGTCATTGAATACTAAGTGTGTACGTCTTTTTTCATATCTATCTACAGTGAGCATATTATTAACAGCTTTATTTAGATTTTTTATTACAAATGAAAAACTTTGTATTTATTGAATAAAAACGTAATTTTAAAATTTTTTAGTGTTTTGATGATACTACTGCCCAAACACAGAATTACTATAAGATATGTATTTCCGAAAAATTTGTTTAATACTCCAATTGAAATCGCAGTAGAATGCTATTGAGTATCTGTGTGTAGTCATCATGTTAAATGCAAAATATAATCAAATACTTATTTTTCAGAAAAGTCAAAATAAGATTTTTTGAAAAATTATATTTGTATAAAATATTATATAATCATTTAGACGTGATCTTAGACTTATGTTGTTGTTTTAATATTGAAACATAAAATAATTTGCTGTTTACATTTATCAATTTATATGTTATAATACATATTGTTCTTCTAATTCTAATTGACTAATTTATGTACATCTTGTCTTGTTATTATATTTTTTAGTAGGTAAATAGTAAACAAAATATTAGTAAATTATATGAATTACATTTTTATACTGGAAATCAGTTCTAGAGCAACCCTCCCCTCACAAAAAAATGTATCTTGCTTTCAAATCCTACCTTTGTTTATTATTTAAGTTTAAAAAAAAAAACATATTATAGTATATTTTGGGTTATAAAATGTTGATTTTACCAACAAACATTTCACATAAAGTTAAAAGTGTAGCATCGTAATAACTCATATTGTCAGTTTATAATGTTAAGTAATTAGTAATTATTGATTTTCAAATTATAGACAGTGATGGTTATTTGAATCATATCCATTAAAAAGACAAGTAGAGGATGCACTTCACTTTTCGGGTAGGATGTTGATAGCGGATATATTCAATTTAAAATAAACAACATTTAAGGGTATGGCATAATAAGTGTATTATACTATAATAAAATAAATATTATTGTAAAATTGTATTTTATGTCATTATATTATAATATATCACTTATATTATTTTAGTAATTTTATTTGTTATTTTTTCCATTTATAATAGATAATTTTAGTTTATGCTTAAAATTACTGGGAAAATCGAAAAAATACTTCTAGAAAGTACCATCTGGAATGAATATCAAAAAACATCTTTACTCTAAATTTTTACTATTCTTTTTACCTGAAAAATTAAAAAAATATATATCATTATAAAAGCAATAGATCCTTGTTCCACCTCAAATGGATGTCTTAAGTTTTTATTTATATAATAAATATACAAAACCATATAAAAAAGCCAAAATAAAACATATCATAGGTTGATATTGGGGACTTTACTTTAGTGATTTAAATCGGAATATATTTCCTATAACAACTGATTATAAAGTATATTTAATAATTAGGTGAAGCCCTTTTGTTCTGGCTTTGCTTCGTTTATTAAAAATAGAAAGCAATGGGTAAAAATACATTGTGTGGTTTCTCCTGGTGTACCACAAGGTGGTCATTTATCCCTTCTGCTTTTCACTTTATTTATTAACAGTACTAGTCAGGTTTTATGCGATTCACAACTTTTGACATTAACTGATATGAATGACCACAATAGACTAGTGACTTTGGCTGAGACTTTAGGTGTATCATTTATTGTTTCTAAATGTCATTTACCCGTATAAAAAATCCACTGAAATTTACATACTTTATTAATAATAAATAGATTTAATTTTCTAATTCAGTCAGTGACTTAAGTTTCATTTCTACACTCAGTCCTAATCTGCACATTGATAATGCTTGCTGCAAAGCGCTTAAAACCTTGAGTTTTATTATGCATGTAGCAAGTGAATTTAAATTGAGACTGAAAAGTCAGATTTCAATTCTGAAAACTGACATTGATTATATTAAATGTGTAATAATAAACAATATCTCGAACAAACCCTAGAAGACAGGCCAACACATTTAAATCCGTTTACAGATTGCAAGTCCGACTTTCCAAAGCTTCATAATTTTATCACGTTTATTGGTCTTTTAGGCAGGAATTTCGTCATTATACAATAATAAAATGATACGGGTACCGGGCTATTTTTAGTTTAATTTTAAAATGTACTTTATTTCTAAATTTTTATTTTTTATTTCTTAAAAATTGCTTATACAGAACTCCTTAAAAATTGTAGGCGTTGCAGACCTTAAAGCTTTATACTGTGCTTTTGTCAGGCTTATATTGGAGTATGGCTCAATTCTCTGAGACCCTAGTACAGCTACGTCTTGTCAGCTTGAACATATTAAATGTAAATTCCTGAAGTTTGTCAACTACATACTCAAAATTGATTGCCCTGCTCATATTTACTTTCCTGTTTTATCTTGTTTAGATTATCTTGCTAGGCATGCAGCCAATTTAACTTTTATTTTAAATTTTCTAAATGCAAAATTGCTCTCCTAGTCTATTATCACAAATTCTCTTTAAAGTACCTCCTCTTTTCACATGTCTTCTGTCCTATTCTACATCCCACTGTTTCGTTCTTATTATGATAGAAATCAACAACTCTGTCACAGCATGATACAAGCTAATTGGGACCCCTCTTTTCTAATTCTTAATCAATTTGTTTTTCATTTCTTTATTGTCTATTATTATTATTATTTGTCTATCAGTAATTACTATTATGTTATTCTTATTTGCAATTTATCAAAAGCTGTTTGGCATTTATTATTTAAATAAATAAATAAATAATGTCATAGTAATAGTTTAAATAGTATGTCACAACTCGAAAAAATGTTATTTAAAAGTAGTTTTGTTTTCTATTGAATAATATATAAAGTACCTACTTGTATATTCCTAATTTATCCAATACACACTATAAGTTATTTTTCATTTGTTATTTTAATTTATTGTGATGAAATATTAAAAAATATCTTAAAACCCAATTATATTTTGTTTTATAAAATAATATTATACATAAATTAATGTGTAAATTTAGGAATCATTTACTTTTGATGAAAATTTAAAAAAAAAAAAACAAAATATTCAAAATAAAAATAATCTTATATTAGTTGTATGAGTTTTCTTTTTTACATATACACTATGTTCATCTTGTCACAAAAACCACATCATTAAATAATTGACTTTAAAAGGTAGCAGGAATATTTTGCTTTTCGAACTCGGCTCTGAAAATAAAAAAATAAAAATCTTGTCAATAATATGCTAAAAATAATTGAATTTTTAAATATATATACAATACAGAATACCTATACATTTTATTAATCATCTCATATAGGTACTCTGTTTACTATAAGATTAGTATTATGCGGCCAATATGTGCGCAGGGGTGTGGCTTTGTTCCAAGCTTTTGCCTCATGTGCCACCATTTAAGGTAGCACAGTATCATTTTGGCATTGACAACATGTACACATAATTTAAAATACCTACTTGACACAACCGGAGCGAGTAATGAGCGGACACACATTGAATAAGAATACCGAAAAGGTGGTAGACTTGATGGGGAAAGTGATTGATGTTACCTGGCTGTTACCGCTGGTTGCTGTTCTTATAGTTAATAGAGTACAGATACAAAATCTATATCAAATAGGTACATTAAATTAATAATGTACCGATTAATGAGTTAAAAATAACAGCAATTGTTTACTAACAATTTAATGTTTTATTTTTTAAATATTACATTACGTACATAAAAAATAGGCAATCAAAATTATTCACATGAATAATAATGGCACTCATTTAATAAGCTTTTTACAATATATTTTATTAATAGGTACTACGGCTTTATAATATGTATTGTGGTGTATGATAGAGATGGGCAACTTGCCCAGTCATTTTTTATCAGACCTGAAAATTCTTTGAAATTTTTATCATCAAAAAATTTTAAATATAATAAAAATTTCTAGATAAATTGTTTTTTGAAAAAGTTATCAATAATAAGACATACTAGGTACATTAAATGTAGATTTTAGTTCTTATCATATATATAAAATACATTAATTCATTTTTTTTATATAATAAAAATAACTTCTTATTTGGCAATCATTTGAAGCTTCAAAAATTGTCCTTCCAGTTTCATTGAGTTGCCCACCATTGGTCTATGATATATATATATCGCTTATATCATTTGACAAGACAAACTTTTTTTCTTTTCCTTTACTAACAACTTTTGGGGAGGGGGGCCATCCACTTTAGTTCTGCACTTCCACTGAACTCGATCTCTAACACACTCTTCACTTACACACACCCACCTAATATCATTCTCTATTATATCCCCCCTCCTATTTTGGTCTAATGAATACAATTTTTTATAAATTATTATAATAATCAAACATTTTTGTTATTCCATATAATTTGATTATCAAATAAATAAATAGGTATCCAAATATGTGTACCCATATGTATCAGGAATTTTTATCAGAGAATAAAATTCAATAACTTTTTTATGTTATTAATTCAAACATTACTCAATGAAAATCAAATTTTAATACTTAATCTGTGAAGTTAAGGATATGATTTATATTTATACTTCCCATTTCAATTTGCAAAAAGTCAAGGAACATTTATCTCATCTCTCTCCCCCTCCCCCTCATCAATAACCACTAGGTGAACCACTAGATTATTCAACTTGTACCTACACATATTATTTATTTATTATTTACTTTTTATTTATTTAATTATCATATATTTAGGTATAAGGAATGGAAAAAAAAATATATTAAACTGATACAATTTTACTCACATTTTCTCCTACATCCTAATTTAATTAAAAACTTTTTCTCCGCTCGTGTTTAATAGTATAAATACAACAGAGAAAAATAGTCATAATAATATGTAAATCATCAGATATTAGATAACTAAATACATTTAAATTCAATAGAAATGTCAAAAAATAATGTTAACATATAGGTACCTCAATTGAACACTGAAATCATCTTCAACATTGTCATCATCCCAATTATCTTCCCATACATTAGCCTCTTTATCTTCTTCATCTTGGCTTGTCCACTCTAAACACCATAACAAATGTATTCATTAACTCTTTCATATTGATTTATAATGAAGTGTTTAACATTTACCTTCTACTGGGAATTCTTCAAATTCATCGTCTTCTTCCAACAGACCAATATCTAAAGTGTTCTTCTGTTTGTCCCCGTCTGTTTTGGGTTCCGTAGATTTCACCATGATTTTAATTTGTATAAATTGGTAAATAGGATGGAAGAAATTTAGTTATTATTTTGTAGTTTTCAAAGACCGCAAGAATAATCCAAAACTCAAAAGACGAAAAATGACGATCAAACTTTAATTTTATTGTTTTTGTTATAAACTTTTCACTGATATCAATAGTCATGCTCATAACCTTAAAATACAAAGTAATTGGTTTCCAAAATCGTTAAACATAAATTTATAATTATAATAATCTTCTATACCGTGGACTTAATCGAACCACAGAACTTACAGTAATTAATAGCAGGTTATGAAAAATCTAATAATATTTCTGTTCTTCCATCAAGGATAATAATTAATAATAATAAAAGTGTATACCTGTGGGTGTATTTTAAAATGAAATTTAAATTCCTGTTGAGCACCACTGTAATTTCATAAATTCTTGGATATATTTATCATGGAAGGAAAACTATAACAAATGTTTTCATCCATGATCTTTTTTTATCTGAAACTATAATCAATAACAAATCCTAAGAAAAACTGTATACTAATAATAATAATACAAACACAAATAATGTTGTTTAAAAATTTATAGTATTAAAAATTAAAAAATTAATGTAGTAAATAATAGTTAATAATGTTTTTTTTTTTGTTAATTGATATGTATTAAAATAATTTAAATTTCAATGATGAAGCCTAGTGAAGTGGATGTGGTCAAGATGATTGATGCTAATAAAATGAGGAAGGAGAAAAAATTGTCGGTGAGTTCTATTACTAGCAGTACAGCGGCGGACTTAAAGCCTCGAGTGGTGACTGTGAAGCAACACGATTCCAAAAAGTTGTACACGCCATCTGCCAAGAAAGAAAATACGAAAAAGATTGTCCAAGATGCAGCAAAAGAAATTCAAAATTGTAATGACAGTTCTGAATGGCGACTGGACTTGAGTAAATCAGGCTTGACGAAAGTTCCAATAACTATAAGAGATGCTACACAATTGACAGAGTTGTACTTGTACGGCAATAAATTGGTAACTTTACCATCAGAGATTGGGTGTCTGAACAGTTTACAGACATTAGCGCTCAGTGAAAACTCTCTGACATGTCTACCCGATTCACTGGCTAACCTTACTAGTCTTAAAGTCTTAGACCTAAGACACAACAAACTTACTGAAGTTCCAGATGTTGTCTATAAGCTGGACACGCTGACTACATTGTTTTTGCGTTTCAATCGTATACGCACTGTAAGTGATGATATTAGCAAATTAGTCAATCTAGTCATGCTCAGTTTGCGGGAAAATAAAATTAGAGAACTATCATCTGGTATTGGTAAACTGGAAAGATTAATTACTTTTGATGTATCACATAATCATTTAGAACACTTACCGGAAGAGATTGGGAATTGTATACAATTGTCCACATTAGATCTTCAACACAACGAACTTGTTGACATTCCTCATACTATTGGTAATCTTACACTTCTTACACGTTTAGGGTTACGATATAACAGATTGAAGACGCTACCAAATTCACTAAGTAATTGTAATCGAATGGATGAATTTAATGTAGAAGGTAATATGCTAAATTGTTTACCTGATGGTTTACTTGTGAACTTGAAAGAAATGAATAGTATAACACTGGCAAGAAATTGTTTCACAGCATATCCTACTGGAGGACCTGCACAATTTGTTGCTGTAGATTCCATTAATTTTGAACATAATAAAATCGATAAAATACCCTATGGGATATTTTCTAAAGCTAATTATCTAACAAAACTAAATATGAAAGATAATGCTTTAACATCACTGCCATTAGATGTTGGTTCTTGGACCAACATGGTCGAATTGAATGTAGCTACAAATATGATTACCAAATTACCTGATGACATACAATATCTACAATCATTGGAGGTATTGATTTTATCTAATAATCTTTTAAAGAGACTGCCAGCTACCATAGGAAATCTTCAAAAACTTAGAGTATTGGATCTTGAAGAAAACAAACTTGAAATTTTACCCCAAGAGATTGGTTATTTACGAGAATTGCAAAAATTAATTTTACAGTCAAACCAATTGCTTTCTCTACCACGTGCCATTGGTCATCTTACTAATCTGGCCTACCTTAGTGTTGGTGAAAATAAGCTTAGTACATTACCAGAAGAAATTGGTACACTGGAAAATTTGGAGGCACTCTATATAAATGACAACCAAAGTCTTCATCATTTGCCATTTGAACTTGCCTTATGTTCAAAGTTGCAGCTATTAGGAATTGAAAACTGTCCATTGAGTCAACTTGGTGATGCAGTCAAAGGTGGTCCATCTTTAGTCATGACTTATCTCAAGGTAAATGGTCCATACCGTACACTGTGAAATAATTTTAATCAGTGTGGTTATTTCCGTTTGATATCTCCACTATAATATTGCAGTGAGTCTAACAAAGTTTGTTATTATTTGTTACTGTGATTAGAAAGTTTATTTTAATTCACAAATATTATAACTGTATACAGTTTAGTATTGTGCATTATATTATAACTATCATTATTAAACCAAATACTCAGGAAAAGTTATTTTTAATTCTATGAATTACTTAGGTTGAAAAATGTTTTGTTCGTGACAAATATTTGTTATTGTATCAAACATATATAAGTACACAAAATCAGAGTTGATAAAATTATCTAGGTATTTACAGAAATTATATTATATTATCCATACCTATTATTATTCCATTGAGACAGAGATATAATGGTATGTTGTATTGAATATAACATTTTAAGAAATCTTGCGTTATATAAATTAAAAGTTGCTAGGTTTTTTTGTCCATCAGAAGCCTTAGCGTGCTTCTTGATTTATATAAATATATAAAAAATATAAATATTGTATACTTCATTTATACATAACTTGATTAAATCTTAAATTGAAATAGATATGTGGGTATGTGTTAAATTATACTTTTATTGTGAATCAAAAAAGAATTATACACAGATACTTTAATGGACAAACTGTTAAATTTTAGTACTCAAATAGGTAGGTAATTTAATCCCAGGTCACAATTAACGGTTGAACCCTGGCAATCAAATTGCTTACATTTGACCGCATTGTAGTCTACGGCTATTTGTGATCCTGGATTCAATAATTGTGAACAATTGTTGAATATAGCTATTCTGAAAATATGATATAATTTAATTCAACTACTCTTTATGTTTGAAAATTAAACATAATTTACTTGTGATTAACATATTTTAACATAATGTGTAGGGTGCAGCTAAAAGAACTCCTAGATTTAGAAAGCTTTTAAAAACCAAACTAATTTATTTTTCTGAATAATAAACACAATGCCATTATGAATGAATTAGTAGTTTTCCATGATTCTAAAAAAAGTACAGACTAAATTTTGAATTTAATATAATTTATAATAATTCAAAATATTTTTGAAATGACATACCACATTGTATCCTTAGGCTATGAAGTGGTCATTCGTGAAGTTCCCAAGGGTTCTGAGACCAATACCAGAAATTGTATTTGTTGACTATGCCTGAAAGGTGACTTGTTCGTAAAGAACAAAACTACCATTTTGAATTAACTAATCGACAACAAAAGTGTTATGTTCTCCCGATCAAGCCAAGGTATGAGCACAGGTATTTAACGACACACCCCCACTACTGTATCTACACTAGCCAAATATATGCCCTTCCCAAATTGGGCAATTCTTTCTACCACATCCTGTATATTAAAAAATGAATATTTTTAATATACTTGTGTGCTCTACCATCGGCTGTTGTCTACCATTTATAATTCTAGTGTCATGTGTGCTCTAGCTCAGTGGTTCTCAAGTTTTTGTGTCTATGTCTCATTTTAAGGTTCAAGAATGGTACATATTTAACAAATAATATACCTTAAGTATTTAAAAACAATTTATTTGTAATTACTATTTTTGACCATGAGCCTTCAGGTTATGATTTAAATACAAAAATGTGAATATCAATAATAAAATATATATAAAATAATTAGAAACAAATCATCAACTCTTAGAAAATTATGAATCATTATTTTTAAATCGGTTTTTGTATACATAAAATATCATTAAATCTATTAATCTTAACTTCATTATAAACATGTAATTCTTACTGAATTGATATATGTTTTTATTTTGGTTATTAAAAAAATAAAAAGTATTAAATCTTTTTCTATTTATTGTATTGAAATGTGTGTTATGAATAAGAAATGTTTAGCTAAATTTGATTTAGGTAATGTGTTTTTAATTTTATATTTGACATAATGTTCTTTGAAATCATTTATTTTTATTATGCAAAATATATTTCAGCTACATAATCAGGAGGCGATTAAAAAAAATTATCACTGAAGTAATATGTTGGTAAAATTAAGGCAGTCGGCAAATTGGTAGTAAAAAAAAACTAATGACCTCATTTTAGTACCAAAAGTAAAATTCCGTGTCAATTAGAAAAAAAAAATAGGCCATCAATTCAACTTTATACCCCCCATATTTTTAAGAATCACCCCTAAACATAATATTCAATATTACACCACAGATAATAGGAAAATGTGTGTAAGCACTCACCATAACTATAATAATAATTATAGTTGATTAAAGTTTTGTTCAATCATTTTTAGTTTCATTATTGATAGTTTTAATTGAGCTATTATTAGCTAAATGATGATTTTTTTATTATTATTATTGTTATTTTAAATGTTTGCAAATTTACCCAATAAGAAATACCTATAGAACAGTAATTAATTGCATTATTAGGTAACATATTTTTAGAATTATTTAATGTTTATTAATTATTTTTATTACATATGTTGAGAAGAACATTTTAAAGTCTAAATTATATGGAACAGTGGCATCCATTGCTTTCTTTAGTCCGTTCAATTGTACTGGTGAAATTTGTAGTGGATGGGTGAGTGTAGAATTCAAGAGATTGAAACAGTAGCTGTGGCATGTATAATTGACGTACGTAAATCATCTTACGAGGACACTACATTTGCATATTTGTGATTTCTGTCTAATACATATTGGAAATTGATGTGTTAAAATTGTATTTGTTTTATGCAGATAGCCTTTATAGTAAAATATAAATTCAAATGCAGTTTTCATAGGGAGTGGGTGAGTGTATTTTTTCAAATAGTTGAACTGGTTGAGAAAATATACTAACATATGGTTTAAATTGAGAATATTTTTGTGTATCTATATAGATGGTTAGAATTGTTTATTTGAATGGGCAAATTGAATTATGAATATAAATTCAATATCATATGTAAGTATGTGATATAGAACTTAAGACAAATGTTGATATAATAACAGTCAATAACATTTGCAGGAAAGTTAAAAAATATATTAAATTCTTAAAATGTAAATCTGTATTTACAGGAGGTAGCAAAAATTTAGTAGAGCGCATATGACACATAAAAGTATGGTAGAGCATATGCAATAAGAATACCAATAATTAATATTGTAAGTTTTTAATACTTGATATTATAATTCTATAAAAATATTACATTATGAACTCTCTATAGGTTCTGGAAATCTTTGATACATAAGGATAATGTTAAAGTATACAAACATATTACATAGTACTCCAGTAGATAATTCAAAAAATAAATACTAGATAATATTTGTTACCTCAATACCTCATATTATATAATATGCTATCAGGTGAAGTTAAACCACAATCTCTAATAATTAGAATAAATACAATTATTGTATTTAAACTACATAACTACATCAAAATGTATTAAGTACACATTTTGTATTCATTTATTCATAATAGGCAAATATATAGCTTATTATTTAATGTTTATTTTAATTGAAAATTATAAATGTTTTAGGTATTTATATATATATTATATATGCGGTGTATTATGTGTTCTAACAAATGCAATAACTATTGTTCTATTTAATATTTAGCCTTTTTTTAAAAATATATTTCAACACATATTATGCATTATAAAATTATGATTAAAATATTTTAAATTTAATTACAATTTTTAGGAATTTAAAATAAAAAATAAATATAATTTACATATAAAAATAGTTATTTTGTTAGTCATTTTTAAAAACATACATATTCAAAAAATTTTCTTGTTCATCAATTTGATTTTTGATTCATGATTTATTTCATAAGATAAGATGATAATATTTAAACATTTTAATGATATTAATTATTAATAACTAATAGATATTTTTAGTTATTAATAATATTTGATTTTTATTATACATTGATAAGTAAGAAAAATATTTTAATTTCCACAAAATTCAAAATATTTAAAAAAATATATATAGTATAATATTTATATTATATATAGCAAGGATAAGTAACTAGAGGGACAGTTTTTGAAACTTAAAATGATTTATGAGGGACAGATAAAAATATTGTTTTTATTATGAAAAACAAATTAAATTAATACATTTTATGCATATGATAATAATTAATAACTAATATCTAAGTTTCTTTCTCTTTTTCTTATCTAGAAAGAAGAATTTGGGTCGACCACCCTAGTGCTTAATTTCCACTCAACTCCCAACCGCCTACCTTATATCACTCTCCATTACATCCAACCCCTTATTTTTTAGTCTTACTTTTCCCATTTTGCTTTTTACATAGATTTCTTTTACCAATTTTATTACCTCTGCCTCCCCCCCCCCTAAAACTAAATACTGAGTCATCTCAATCTATTCTCTTGTATTTTTCTATTATTAAAGTTTCTTTCTTATATTATATTACATATATGTATATTATTATTATACACAGTGTATTTTTTTAACGTGTGAATATACCTACCTACGGCTTTTTAATTTTAATTTTTATAAACTTGAAATACTTGTAAATGTTCAATTATTTTTATAAAAAGTTTAAATTTTCTTTATTTATTAGGTTTTATACTTTTCTTAAATGGCAACCTATATTTTTGACTTAAAATTCTGTTACCAAATATTTGTGTGAAAACTTTAATGTATCAATATTGGTTATTAAATCAACAGTTAATTATTCATAAGCATTTACATTTTTGATAGATGTGTAGAGTGATGGGGAATGATATGTTGCTTGTAGGTAAAGCTGTATTACTGTACTAGGTACTCCTCGTTTCTAAACTTTAAATGCTAATATAATTTAATATAAAGTTAAATATAAATTATAGATTGCTATTTAAGAAAAGTATAAAATCTAAAAATTAACAAGGATAAAAAATATATTAAAAATTCGAACTTTTTATAAAAATGTTGTAATATGTTATACGCCCTTTTTTTTAAAAAGAAGAATATTTACGAAAAAATTAGATGAGCACTTTAAAATAATTAATCTGTACTTATTTCTTATTTTGTCTTCTCAGTTTTCTAGTTACTCCACTCATCCACCTTATACCAACTGTGTTGCAGCTGTCTCCATCATATAATATGTGTTATATAAGTATAGCACATAATATAATGTGTTTCTAATGTTAGAGTAAAATTACTTATTACAAAATTTATTGATGAGAACATTATGTATACGTACATAACTGTAGATTTTTAAAGAAAATTATATCTATCTTAACTGTGATTTAAAAATAAATATCTTTCCAAAATTAAAATTTTGAGAAAAAAATTATGGTCAGGCACAGATAAAATATATTCTCATCTATAAATATGGTCAGTTGATTAGACGGAAACTTCTAATGGGGAGGGGGGGGGGTTGGTATCTTATTAAGATGATGCAACACCTGCGTTTGCTTTCTCTGTCTAACCAACTGGCAATATTGAAAGTATACATTCGGCATTTTATTATAACTTCGTAAATAATTCTAATTTTATTACAAAATGTATAGACGAGATTATTATCTATGCCGCAGTCCCTACTTTAGAAAAAAGTTATTACTACACATCTGCATACTTTTACAATAGGGATATATGATGGGCTTTGCCGCTACCCCTATTACATTAGGTATCGTTATTTTCATTAGCTACGCACCTATATATTTGTAAAGAAAAGATTTTTAATACAAATTCTAGAAAATGAAAATCTCAAAGAAAAATTCTTACTTAATTATACTTTTATATACAAAAAAATATATTTATCACTATAGATATATTATACTTTTTAATTTATACTGGACATTTACATTTTCGTATTGCACGATATACCTACTATTGTCGTATTTTTCGAAAATTTTAATCGTAATGAGAAATATTGCTATTTAAATTATTTAAGTTTATAAATAGTTGGGTATATCTCTTTGCAAAATTAAAATGATAAAAAATTAAAATTAGAATTGACGAAGTTGTAATAAGAATGCTAAACATGTAGGAAATATCACATTATTTAAATTGTGAATTGTAGCGTTTAAGTTAAATTTAGAGTTAAAAATCCTATTATTAAAATTAAAGAAAATAATATTTCCGAGGGTTCAATGGAGCCTTTTTGTATAATATTAAATAACACAGAAGTTACAACGTTTTTAATTTTTAAATTAGTTACTCATAAGATGATATTTTACAAAAATACTCTGAAATGCCCTCGAAAATATTCCGTTCTTCAAATTTTGTAGTAGATGTTTCAATTCTAAATTAAATCCGAATACCATAATTGTCACTTTAAGTAACGTACTTTTTTCTATATTGCCCATTAGATAGACGGAGACAACATGCGTGTATCTAACCATGACGAAATATTTCGTCAGGTATCTAACATTCTTATCTTCTATTCCATCTTTTATCTACTGCTCAATATTCTGAGGGTACCTATATCTTTACGCAGTACGTTAGAGCAACACCTTATCATTTTGTTGTTCTGACCCATAAATTTAACTGGCGATTTTTCACGTTTAAGTAAAAACAATGTAGGCACATAAATAATTATTAGTTTATAATTTGAAAGATGTTAACAAATACCGAAAATATAACTTTAAATTTTGTTATAACAAAAAATGTTAGTAATTTATTCTAAATTCAAATAGGTATATTTTTGTAATTTGTTAACATCTAATTATAAACCAACAATTTAAAAATATGTTTGTATCTTTTATTGATAGAAAAAAAAATGATAAGGTGGTGCTAATCACGGTTTAAAATATACCCATATTCTGATATACATATCAATGCAGACCTCACCACTGCCTTATAAAATTTATCTTTTAACCTAATTGAGATCCTTTTATCACACAACATTCTTGACATTAATCTTAATCAAAATTTAATGTATTTAAAATTAACAGCAAGATTTCCTGGTAATTGATCATATATACTATATATCCTGGTATAATATAGTCATAGTAATATTTTAGTAAACATTTTACAACTAAAATGTTTTAAAAAAATTGCTTATTATTTAAAATAAAATAAAGCTATTTTGACTTTCTAAAAATGAATTACAGGAGTGCAACATTTATTAGAAAAAAAATTTTAATGTCGAATAAAACCAAAATTATTGCATTTGTCGGGACATTGTAAAACATCAATTGTACATACAATGTGCAACAGGACTAACTAACAAATGCAATAACTTTTATTCTATTTTTAATAGTAATACACTTTTTTGCTATAATAAAATGTTTGTAATTTTAGAAACTTAAAATCAATTTAAAATTTTGTTCAGGTAATTTAAAAAGCTTTTTGGTAAATTTAAAGTTTAGAAAAAAAATTAGGTAAAACTTTTATTAGGTTTCGGTCATTTATTTTTTATAAAAATTTAGTTTGTGAAAATATTCACATTTTACCAAACTTTTAAAATAATAAATTACCAAACCCTAGTAAATAATTAAAAAATGATTAATATATACAATTTTTTTCATTTGAATATAGGTTCCTACAATTTTATTATTTTTCTTTTGAGTTTCTAAAAATCAATTTTAAATTTAAAATATTTTAATTATATCACAAAAGTGAAACAGTTATTTAAAAATATTAAATAGAACAAAAATTATTAGCATTTTTTAGGTAGTCCAATACACTATATATTATGTACATATGATTAATTATTTTAACTGTCAATAAAAAATAATTTATTATTATTTTTGTGTGATAAATATTATATGTTAAT
The DNA here is from genome assembly GCA_025469235.1 of Pemphigus obesinymphae. Classification (NCBI taxonomy): domain Eukaryota; kingdom Metazoa; phylum Arthropoda; class Insecta; order Hemiptera; family Aphididae; genus Pemphigus; species Pemphigus obesinymphae. Next base: position 8,023 of record JAIPRL010001214.1, on the reverse strand, counting down.
GTTTAAACTAATTTATTTTAAAACAAATGTCATATAAAATATTATAATTACAATTTTATGATAAATGATATTGGCCATTCAGTTAATACTGCAACAACTAAAAACAAACTGTTTTTCAGAAAAACAGTTATAAAATATAAAATAACAGGAAAGTATATGCTTTTCTAAAGTGGAATAAATGATACCTATCTATGTATTTATCTAATTTTTGTCATGTTGTTGAAATGATTTAGTAAAAAAAAAATTTTAGTGCAGTTACTCGTTTTACAATTTTTTCAAGTTGTTGCAGTCTTGAACTAGATGATAAAATTATCTATTGGTTATTAATTAACCTATAAGAGTACTCATATTGAAATAAGTTGTATTAGAAAAGTTTAAAGTTCTTAGATTGGTATCTACTTGTACCGAAATTCCATCATTTGAGCTTGTACTACTTATGAAATTGTGTTTTTGTCATTATTTGTGCAATATAATGATTTTTATTTTAAATTCAAAACTTTATTATTGTGTGATTTATTTACCTATTCATTTTTCCAATTCCAGGTTTAAAAATCAATGGAAATAACTAATATTTAACAGTATTTTCCTAAGCCTTCTAAAAGATATCGCACCACACAGTTAGCAGAGAATGGTTTATCTAAATATCTAATAAAGTACTTATTGAATATAGGTAATTAAGTATATGTGTTTAAAGGTTGTACTCAAATGAATACAAATAAGTAGGAACCTACTTAATCAATTATTTTTACAATTTTGCAATAAGTATAGGTATATTATATTGTGGTTAATTCAACATTCAAACTTACATTTTATTATGTAAATATATATTTGTATTTGTAAAACTTTGTATCCACATTATTGTTTTATGATTGATGATTAGGTATATATTGCTATTACTATTTTTCATTATTCATATAATTATTATGTTTTTTTTAATGGCTTTTTTTTATTGATCAGAAAAAAAACTGATTAATGGTTTTATTTTTATGATAAGTAGCATATCTACTGTCTAGTATCATAAAAACTGTTATCACCTATAGATTTATGAGTATCTGTTGCAAGCTGCAATTTTTAAATAATAAGCGGTAATAATATTTTTCTTATATAATATATATTGACATATTTACACTGTAATATTAGTAGGTACCTATAATACAATTATTCGACGTAATTTTTATGATGCCTTGTATGAAACTTAATTTTATTATAATATCAAAAATATGATATTATGATATTTACATGTATCTGATAAGTGATAAAATATCTATAGGTACATACCTACCTAATTTTAAATTTATATTTTACCTTAATTGTAATGAACATAGAATGGTTTTTATATAAAAAATAAATTGAAAAAATATTACTTAACAGTAAGAATTCAAATTTTTCAGGTAAAATACATAGGTAAACATAGATAAGATTTAATTGGTTATGCAATTTTGAAATTGGCTTTTGCTAAAATCATCAATAAAATGATTATTGAAATTAAAAATATTTTGTAATTATACATAAATACATGTTTATATATTTTATTCATGACATTTAGTTATATTTAAAATAATCTTTTAGGAGATAATAAATATGTACCTATAGGTATATGTAGGTATCTACTTAGGACCTTTTGAATGAAAATTGGTAATTTATTTATGGTAAAAATCTAAAAGATACTCATTGCAACAAAGAAGAACGAGTCATATATTAAGGTAGGTATATATATTATTTATTATCTATCTATATACCTATATAGGTACTATATATCTACTTGTAAATATATCATGATATTTTTGGGAATTTTAAACCACCAAATAAAAAATAAAACCTTTCTCTCATCAGTCATCTTCCTCGTAAGCAAAATTAACACATGATGTATACCCCTTTCTCCTATAGTAAACAAAGATTGAACTAAATAGGTAGGTACCTATATGTGACTATTGACTATTAATGAAATCCCAAACGTAGAGTACATAATTGACAGTAAATATAATTATAAGTTTGAAAAAGTGTGTGTAAATTTAGGTACTTAGGTACTTATTTATAGGCGATAATATAAACAGCAGCAACAATATATACGGTTATATGTAGAGTAGATTAATGAACGAATAGCATACAGTAATATAACCGCGATGTTAGGTACTCCGGCATTGTGAAATTTCTTAGATCAAAATAATTATTATCACACAAATCGAAGACGCTAGGTCGGTAATAGTCGGAGCGGTGAGGGTCGTCATCAAAACAAAAATCACGTAAATGAACACAGGATGCGTCCATGAAGAAGTCGATGCGGCGCGGCGCCGGACTCGGACATCTCGCCGGTGGACACCTCGCCGCCGTCGAACACTGCCTTCATCACAACCAAGCAATTTCGTACTTTAGAAAATTAATATAAAATTTCCATTCTTGTGATATGTAGGTAATATAACAAGGAAAGATATTTTCAGCGTTCTTAGTGGAACACGGGCGTGCAGATTCAAAAGTAAGGGATGAAGGAGGACGTGCCCCCTCCAAATTCCAAGAAAACATATACTTATAATATGCGTTATATAGACATTATTTTAGGCAAAAGGTACCTACCTACAAAAACATTTAAGGGTATATGCTCCCTCCCCCCTCGGAAAATATTTCTGGATCCGTTCCTGATGAGACTATTACACGTATATAGGTACATCGTTATAAAAATATACGCCTTTAGTTATTTTAGGTAAATAACCTAGGTAATGAATTATATCTAATTATAATTACATAGTTTATTATGTAATTCTGATATATCTGCGGTATTTTACCTTGACATTATAATGCTACGGAACAATTTGAAAATAAAATCGCCCCTTTATTTTTTTTATTTACTAAATACTTATCTTTATTTTAGTACTATAGGTACTATTATTAATAGATTTACTTTCTCCTGTTACTCGGCGAGGCGTAGCATAGAAGTTTTTAAAAATTCGAATTGTTCGATAAAATATAAAACAGTCTGATGTCAATTGATATAGATACCTAGGTACTTTAATTATTTATTTAAATATAACTTTAGTTACATGTAGGTATCTTTTATTAAAAGCATGACAATTCGTCATGATTAAAAGATACAATAAAAATTGTAATGAGTTAAATTTTAAAGTTACTTGAAAATTATGTAACTGATTACAAGTTACAAGTGTAACTCGGTTACGTAACTTTCATACATGAAACTGATTACCGCCTAACCCTGTGTATATTGTATATACAATATACATACACATACGTATAATACAAAGGTTCCAAACTATATTTTTATGGTATAGCAGAATTTCAAAAAAAAGTAAGTAAACTTACTATTTAAAATTATAGGTCAGAACTAAACTTATCTAGATTCATTAGCATTCCATGTATAGGATGATTTTGTCCATATGATGTATGGTGATCATGAGGAAGTTTGAAAAGACAATGGATTATGGATTCTTGCGTTGTGGCTGGGAACACGGAAGGAGATTGAAGAATTGAGGATAGGAGATCAAATGAGTCAAGGGAGCCATTAAGAAGGGATGTTATGAAGGTCTTCGATTTGACGGGAGGCTAAGGATGGAAGTCAAATGGTTGAGCGAATAAGGGAATAGTCGTATTGAGGATAATCAACTTTTAATAGGAAGGCAGCATCTAAGGTTGGAGTACCTATATCCCATAAATTTATCATCTTGACCAAATTTACTACCTACCGAAAAATGGATTAAAGTATTCTAGTTGAAATTTCACAGAAAAATAAAATAAACATAATTCTAAAATTAAAACATCTGTTACTATAATATTAATATATTAATACAATATTACTATGAAGAATGTTGTTTCGTGTGTCTATTGTTTTTTCTTTTCATTTTTATAAGCCGCGTCGACTTGGCTATTGAATGTTGGTATACCTATTATACATTTATAGGTACACTTCACTTCTTAGCTGTTATCTTGCAGTCTTACATTATAGTATAGAAAAAGTATGCTTATTTACCATGATTTTTCACTTTACATAGCCAAAAATGTTTTTAAACAGATTATCGGTGAATGTGTATATATGAGAATATCTGATAATAATTTATTAAATAGGTACTAAACTCCTTAGAATAATTGACCGCTTTCAATCCTATAAAAAATCATAATATCTATTAAGCATTTTATTATTACATATCTAATAAACTATTAAAATAAAAATATAACATTATTACTATCATTAAAGTCATATTGTCAAAATATAATATATATAACTTATGTAATAATATAATGTTTACATTAATAATGAATATTAGAATAATTATTAAAATAGGAGTATCAAAAAACATCCGTAGACACTGCACCGTTGTTTTTCTTCTCTGCAGTCATCGATGTATTCCATCGGATGTTTTTAATGGTAAACGATTAATTTGGTTCTATGTAAATATTATTATTTTACTGTTCTTTATTATGTTTGAGTAGGTATTTGTTATTACTTTAAATACGTTTAGGTAAATAAATATATAAAACGGTCAAGATTGCAAAAACTCAAACAAATATTGTATTAGAATCAATCTACATCATTCATTGTATCATTACAGTAATAATCGAATAAAAAAAAATTATTAAATTATTGATCGATGGATATAGCTTAGAGGTATACTTGTTTAACTTTGAATAACAAATGCACTTTTTATGTTTTATAATCGTTATACTGAAAGTTTTTTTTTTTGCTGCAGTCTTGAACTTATAATGATCGATATATCAAATTTTAGTTAACCACCTACAAAATACTTTAATAAATACATTTTTTTTTATATATTTAAAGAAATTATAGGTATCTACATAGAAACAACGTAAAAAGAAATCAGATGATCATACCACTTATATAGCAATACGGTTACCATATATTCTACGTATATGAATAAAGTACGTATATAAAAAAAAAAATATATTTTACTTTTATAAATTAAAATTTTAAAGACTGGAAGTTTTCTTGTGAAACAGCTTCCTAATTATGTTTTCACAATAAAAGTTTCAAAAACTAAAATAAAATTTTTAAATAATTGTATGAGAATAATTTATGCATAAATGTCTTTTTTAATTATATACAATGCACCGGGAATATGGAAACGAGGACAAATGATTGTTTTGGATACACCATAAAAGCTATTGAAGAGATGGGATGTCGATCCATTTATCATAATATGGGATATGTATATTATGTATACGATGTAACTGATGTAAGTACCTACCTGGTTAAAGTATAAGTATAAGGTTTTGGTTTGCGCTGAAGATGATAACATAGTTGTTAAAATATATAGGTATACCTACGCAGGTAAAACTTAAAAGTTAACTAATTAATTTACTGATTTGGGTTTATAATAATAATTTGTAGTATAATTCACAAGTTCTTAAGTGTACTTTAGTAAATAATACCTACAGGTGAATAAAAAAAATAGGTTTTTCGTATTTTACTAAAATATCTAAAATAATACCCGCTCATTAAATTTCTTCACATGTATTTTTTGATTTTCATATATTTTCCTGATACGTCATTTCAATATTCCTTCATCTATAATTGTTTTTAAAATAAATATTAGCATTGATTATAATATATACCTAATCAATGATATTAGTTATACCATTGATTATATATAATCAATGGTTATACCTATCTACATTATTGTTGAACACAACGAATGTTGAACATGAGTTAGGTATGCTTTCTTCTACCAAATTGTAGAAATAACTTATAAAATAACCCGATATTTTAAACGATTTGTGGTAATTCTAAAATATAAATATATTTGTAGAGATTATAATACACATTTATATAATTTGTATACTGAATGTTTATTATTATTATAATGTAAAAATACGAAATTTTCTATACCCATTTATAAATTATCTTATGATTACTTTTGGTAAATATCGTGACTTGATAGTAGATGTACAAGTTATTAAAAATATACGATTAATTAAAAAAATTCTATTTTTTACTCATAGATTACATAATTTTTTTTTTTACAAAATTGATAAAAAAACGTCTAAATTTGAGTTAAACATAATTATTAGTTTTTCAGCTAATTCTATAATTATTACTTTGGTGAAAGCGTGTAAAAAGGTATTAGGTAGTAGGTAAGTTTATCAGCTGATAGTCCTTTTAAGTCCTGTAAATATATTAAAATATTATTTAGTCAATATAAATTATGTTGTTAAAAATTATGATATGAAGTTGTTTAAATTTATATTGATCTATATTGGAGTATAGCACAGTTATTTAAAATCTGTATTTGACCAATGATCATTTAAGATTAAAACATATAAAAAATAGATTTCTCTTTTATGCCGCATATATCATTAAAATAGACCTTCCACTTACCCATTCGTTCCAAATTAAACATACGTTTGCTCTCATCACCCAATCCTGATGTCGACCTCAAGTACATCGCATCTATTCTTAACGGCTCCTTAGATTTACCTGATATTTTATTTTAATATTAGGCTCCGTGTTCCTTTTTATTATTCTCAAAACCATAATATTTCTTTATTCCTTTTCATTCTACTTCATTCTTGCCTTATCAATGCTTTACACCGAATGCTTCGTTCCATACATAATAAAATCTGATATTTTCTATTTTAATTATTTTTAGTCGTAAGTTAATTTTATTTGTAATGTGTATTAGTTGTATATAAGTTATTTCTATCTTATCATAATAATTTATATTATGTTTATCTACTTACAAAATTGCCGATGGGTGTTAATAAAATTAATTTTGCACATCAGGTTATGGATGAATGATAAGTTTGCTGACAAATGGTGAGGAAATGACAATTCATAATGGAGAAAAATGTATCTGTAATGAAAATATAGATTAAAAAACTAGGGATATATAAGTTAGGTTAAGAGTCCCGATTTCAACAATTTTTTTCTGCATGACGTGGAAGTACGTAATCGATAGTGTTATCAAATGGATTATTGGTTAGTCGAAGTTTCTTTCAGTATATTGATTGTATAAATTTATTAGTAGTTAGTTAGTTAGTATACTATTCTATAGTATATAGGAAGTTCAAATTTAATTATAACACTAAATATTTTGGACGGATGACGTTAAATCTGATTCTGCTTTATTTAATTAAATATAATTAAATTATATTATAAGAATATATGTAACTTTAAATTTAAAATTTTTATAATTATTTTTTTCTACACATGCGTAGTAAACAAAATTTTTTAAAATTTGATCTATTCCTATTTTTGAAATAGGTTTCAATGTTTCTTGAACTTTTCTGACAACTTCCTCCAGAGCAATATTAAAAAATATAAAATGTGACAGGGCACCTCCTTATTTTAGTTCTACTGTCATAAAATTCTTCTGAGAGTAAACTTCCAAACTTGATTTTACATCTCGATTCATCAATACATACTCTCACCATTCTGACTAACTTCTGAATCTTTCCATGCATTTTATAGTCATTTCCTTTTGATAAAATCGTACGTCTGCTTAAAATCAATAAATATAATAGGTGTAGTGGTTTATTATACTCGTAATGTTTTTCTGTTAATATTGTATTAGCGTAAAATCTTATCTTATTTTCAATTTTTTTGGTATTTGTTCTTGTTGCCAAATTTTCTCAATTAGTTCCCGCATATCATTTGCGATCGGTTCCCCTCCCTTTTTTAGAAGTTCGGCTCCTATCATGTCCTTGGGCTTTATTATACTTTAGCATTTTTTTGTTTCTTTAGTTTCTTCTTTCCCTAGTATACAATGGAATTGTTCTTTCTTTGAAATCATGATATTATCCTGTTCTTGATCCTTTATTTCTGGTTTATTCAACATTTCTTGGAATATTCTTTTAAACTCTTTAGCAATGGATTGATCTTCTGTTATTAATTCGTTATTCTCATTTTTCATTATTTCTTACTTTAGTTTATATCTTCTTCTTTTTCTCCTTCGCCTTCTCTCCCAACTATTTGGGGTCGGCCACCCTGGTCCTACACTTCCACTTAACTCTATCTCCCGCATCTTCTTCACTTACTCCCACCTTCCTCATATCACTCGCC
>JAIPRL010001213.1:63873-92001 GCA_025469235.1 Pemphigus obesinymphae | reverse complement strand
GATTAGTGATATATATATATATATATATATATATATATATACTTACGTACATTTTAAATAAAACATGTAAATAGCCAACAACAGATTTCAAAAAGATCAATCGTATAGAATTTTTAATATGATTGCAAAATAATAAATAATACTCATCTATTTAGTAAATAAATATCGGGTCCGTAGATTTATTAATAAATATTATTATTCAAATATGAGCAAGGGGGCTCAGTCCGCGATCGCGGACTAGCTGTCCGGGCCAGTCCGACCCTGCATGTGCCCCTTAACAACTAATTTTCTCGGAGGAAGGTGTTTAAATATCCTAGTAAATATTGAACCTCCTCCTAATTGTATAATTTTACGGGAGGTAAAGATATCTTAGAAATTGAATACTTAAACGAAAATGATATTTATATTGCGCATGCTTAAACTCAAGAGGATGCTACACAGCCATTATAGTGGTACTAAAATACGTTCAGGCTCTATAACTACAATTTGTCTCTCAGTAATCGGAGAGTCAACATTCATACAAAATATAAAAGATAATACATGTAGTAGCGTGGATTTTTTTTTAGTTACATATTTTTTTAAATTTTAAAATTTCACGATTTTCAATTACGGATTTAGGCTTTCAAAAAAACATATTGAAAAATAACTCCACGCTACGGCATAGTAAATATTCTCATTTTTCATATTTTGTATAAATTTTGACTCTGCGTTTATACAGAGAAAAATTTTAGTTATAGATTATAGAGCGTGAATGTGATTTTTAATAAATATCGTGATAACACAACAATAAAAATGGTACTGACATATGACTATTTTCAAATTACTTTTAAAATATAATTAAATATTTTTAAATTGTTAGATTTTCATTTTTCTTAAAATTTCATAAAAATTGTCTATACAAAACCCCTTAAAAATCAGTTGTGTAGTGTTTTTTTTTTTTTAAACAGTTAATATTTGGATAATTTTCCAAAATGTGTATTGTGATATACCCTACTACCCCCTAAAATATAATATTTCAGTCCGTAGTCATTTGACCGAGTTGTAATGGAAATGTAGTGAGGAAAAGACACATAAATCCATTGATTGTAAAAAAAAATGTAATGGAGAATATAGTAGAGAATGAAAAAACAACGAACAATTTGTAGGAAATAAAACTGAGAATTTTGTGCAGATTAAAATGGTGAATCCTGTGGTTAGTCAGGAAAATGGATTAATTTTAGTAGATTTTGTTCGAAGGAGTGGAAGAGTAATTAAACAACCGAAATGTTTAAATCTATAAGTTAGGTAACTAAGATTATAATAGGTTTTTTTTGTACATTTTGTAATTATTATTTGTTTTTTTTATTATAAAGAAAATTGTACTAATTTATGTTAATGTTTTTTTTTTTTAATATGTACCTATACCTATGTTTCAAGTTTATAATTTCCAGGTTTAGGTATTTATTCCATACTTATCGTTTTCAGTATTGATAGACAAATTCGGTATTGGTCTGGCAAAAATGCTAGACCAAGACTGTACTAGAGCTGGTAAGACCTAGACCAAGATTTTACTATTACGTAGGCACGTAGCAAGACAAAAAACTTACGCAAGAGCAATCTAATTATATAATTAATATATAAATAATTAGATCTAAAGTAGATCTAATCAATTTGTTATTTTTCAGCTCATAATATCTAGTTCCTGGGATGTACCGAAAAAGTACCTCCCGGGAGCTACCTATTATGAGCTAAATACCAATAAATTGATTATACTGTTTCGGGAAGGTCTAGGTAATGCCCAGCAGATACCATTTTCCATGACTGAAACGGGAACTTAAAGGATGGTGTCCGGACCGGTCTATGCTGTTAGGGTTTACTCAAATTTTTTGTGATCGGAGGGGGGACAATTACCCCTATTATATCCTCTGTATTCGACCTTGTATACGTATAAATAAAATATTTATCCTTATTTATAAATTTTGTTAAAAAAAAACAAGACCACTGACCAAGACTTCTACTGAGTCAACAAAACACAGTCAACACGACTATGACCAAGACCAAGAAAAACTATACACTTGTTTTGTGTATTACTAGTTTCCAGTTTTATTGGTTCAAACAATTTAATTTCCATATTAATCCATTTCAGATAATATATAGTTTCCAAAATATTCCTATTGCAGATTTGTCGGTTCCTGTTAATATTATTCCAGATTTTATCGGTTCCGAATGATGTCGGTTCAAATTAACAAAGATTCAATAATTCTCAGATTCAAATAAATTTTTGTTCAAACTGATATTTTTCAAAAATTTTCTACTTGTCCTTTAAAAATATTTAAATATATTAAATTTAAAAACAATTCCGTATCCGTACCAGATTGTATTGTAGTTTTATGACGAAATTTGTTCAAAAATAAGTATATGAAAAACAAACTATTTGCGACATTGATAAAAAAAATTTGTAACAAACTGTGTACGAGTTACTAGAACTAAAAATAGCTTGGGGTGCCTACATAGCGTAACACTCCAACTTTTTCGTACAGATCTAAATTTGGTGCCATTATTCGGTGCAACTGATTTGTAACAATTTTCAACCAATATTTTTACTGTAAATCATATTTTTCGTATAGGGTGCTAACTTTAGCTAGTCCCCCGAATTCGTCCGATCAATTCCAAATATACCGGTTTTTTTTTTTGCAATAATTTGGAATGTCGATAAGGAAATTTGCAACGTGTACCTATATAAAAATTTCGGAAAAAAGACGAAACTACAGCATAATGATAATGATCTCACCTATATATCTCACCGGATAACAACCTAAACTAACGTCATATCTGACTATTTTTAAATTTATACATAGTTTTAAGATTAATTGTTATTTAAAAATTATAAAAATAATAATTTTTATCAACTCATAAAAAAATTCACATATTATCAATAATCAGTCAGATTTCATTGTGATTGTGTAGGTGTTATATTTTCTATGGATGTTTGTTTAGGCAATTTTAAAGAACTTTTAAGAAAATTCAAAAATCAACAATTAAAAAATGTTTAAATATATTTAAAAAGTAATTTAATATAGTCTTGGTTGAAAAATATTTTATTTACAATTTATTTGTTTATATATTAATTTTGATACGTAAGAAATGTATGAAATTTACATTACTTGGGTATCTAATAAGGTAGATATCGCAATATTGAATTTATTGATAGTTTAGTTGGTTTTTAATTATTTTATTAGAGAATATTTCCTTAAATCATAAATGTAATTAAAAATCTATGTTTCCGATTTGCCCGACCCAAATGTTATGATGCGAGTTTAAAAATATCAAAAATCGTGTGACAAATTGTTAGTTTTGGGTGTTGGTAAATCTCGTGATGCATTAAAATTTTTTCAAGAAATTTATAACGAAATTAAATAGCTACAGTAAGTACCCTTAAATGATAAAAACAAATAAAATTAATCATAATCTTAATAATATCTAATAAATAGTTTTACAGAGTGCTGTAGTGAAAAGTATATGTACCTACCTAATAAGTAATTACCAAAGGTTGACTGAATAATGTTTGGTTCACTATGAGAAAAAGTTTAAAAGTTCTTATCGGACTTTTGCAATTAGAATCAATAGTTTTTAACACAAAAAAAAAATAGTTGTATCAATAACAGAGAACGCTATATCTACTCGTTTTGAATGGGTTTATATAATCAATTCTATGGACATTTTATGAAAAATCAAAACCTAACGATTGAAAAATGTGTAAGTAGGTAGATACCAACATTTAATAAATAGTCCTCTATCAGTAAATTTGTATATTTTATAACAACTTGGATGGGTTACATAGGAAAAATGTCAGTGAGTGTTTTCACTTTTCTGCCAATTTTATCATTTCTTTAAATTACCTATATTAAATTATTTTAAATAAATAGAACCAAACTATATATTATTAACTATTGTACGTTTTATAGATACATTTTATAATAAATAATATTATAAATTGCTAAAGAAAGACAAAATAATATTAAAAATTTAAAAATGTGCTTTATTACTTACCTATAATAGATATTATGTATTAAATTATGTAAAATTTCATAATATTTGTTATAAATTGAGTAACATAATCGTTTTAATTTATAATATATAAGTGTAATTAGTATATTATATTATTATGTATAGGTAACACAAATTAGATTATAATTGAAGTTATTTTTGTTACATGTTATATTATGGTAATTTTTTTACTATTTTTCAATAGTTTTGACTTTTGAGTAATTTTAAAATTGATATTTGCTATTCAATAATTTTATATTAATAGTTAATACCCACCTAAAAAACATTAAATAAATATTAAAAATATATAAACAACCATGTAACCTGCATTTTACATATTTATATCATTTATTAGGTATATATTATATTTATATATTTATACAACTAAGCATCTTAATTTAAAAAGTAGCAATAGCCTTACTTTGTTCTGGTTTAGTTTTTAATTTTGCAGGAATTTCGGAAATTACTTGAAAAATTCCCAAGTTGGGTTTTCAATTTTTTTTTCTTGAGTTTTGGAGGGGGTTTCAATCCTTACCCCACTCACTTTTGTTTGTCCTGTGGTACATAATACCTTCAGTATTATAAAAATGACATAAACTAGGGAAAAAATAAATAGTCAAGTGATAAATGTTGAAACGAACAAATAAATGGTTATTATAACCTGAATGGTTATATTAAATAGATAGATCAATAATACAGCGGAATGTAGTTGAGTTTTTCCTATGCGGGATATGCTACCCCGCTAGCCATTCTTCTCTCACTGGTTAGTAATGGCATATTTTATATTAAAATTAAAATTAAAATATCGCTACACATTAATTTTTCCCATGAAGAACAAATCATTGTATGTATACAATATAAATATTTTGATATTTATACTCGAGTGATATTAATACAGTTGGTATTGTTGGTCAATATTTTTAATCATTTGGTCATATATTATATAAAAAATATATATGTTTGGTATTGATCAGGAAAAGTAGGAAGGAGTTACCTGAAGTTCGCACCTCATATGAAAAACATGAATTTTAGTAAATAATATTAAGTTGAACATTTTTAAAATTGTGTTGCAAATTGTTATAAATCAGTTGCAAAATTATGGCATCAATTTTAAATCAATAGGACAGAGTAGGGTGTTAACTTTGTAGGTACCCCAAGCTATTTTTGGTTCTTTGTTGCAAATTTTCTTAGCAACATTGAAAAATATTACAAAATAATGAGATATGATTGAAATTGATCGGATAAAGTTGGGATGTTGTGTGAAGTTGACAGCTCTAGCTATGTTTGCTTTCAGGAGGTTAAAAAATATATAGAAATTTTTTTATTGGCATTGCAAATTATTGTAAAAAAATTAGATATGTTAAGTTGAATTGATCATACAAAGTTGGAATGCCAAGTTATCGCCTGTATATAAAACCCCTTAAAAATTAGGTGTGTGATATCTTCAGTCACTGAAATCAGTTCTATATAAGATGTGTTATCGACTCAATAAACAAATAGATAAATATCTTTATTGAATCTTCAAATTTTTATAAATTGTTTTAGAAACGGTTAATAAAATTGTAGAATAATGAAAAATTAAATTATTTATGTTTGGATATACTGTTATACTTAAATTATATTCATTAAACAAAAAATTTAAATTATTTATCATAATATTTATATGCCTGTCTATTATCATTTGTTTTATAATTATGTATAGTAGATAAATTACTATAATCATTATATGAAATATAAAATTAGCCTATTTTATGATTTTTTGTTAACAATTTTGTTTTGCATAACATTTACATAACACTTTGGGCATACTTAAACATGTCTTAAGTTTGCACACTTAAAAATTTGGAATTTAATTATAATTTATATATTAATATTATATTATTATTATAAAATGCTACATTTTCAGGCAATTAAGACATTTTAAATTGACATTAAAATTAAATATATAAACACTTTTTCAGGTATTGCAACACACAAATTTATTTTTCAGATTTACAAATTTATATTTAATAAATAATTTTCAAGGAGGAATAACAGTTTTACATAGAAAAACACAAATATAGCTATAACAAAAACAATTTATTTAATATTATATTCATTAATAATTATTTATCTTAATATTGTGATATAATATTATATTATAACATAATATACACTTAACTAAATAAGAAAACAAAATTAATTAATCAGCCAAATACACAACTTAAGTTATTTAAATTAAAAAATGATGTTTGTTTATTTATGTAATTGTAGTTAATTATGTAAAATAGATATACCACAGTATGTAATTTTTTTTTATTGATTACATGAGTTATAAAGTAGTTTTATTTTGATCACTAATCAGTTACTTAAAATGTAATCTATCAAACAAAAAAGTATAAAAGATAAAGTTATTAATTCCTTATTAAACGCAATGTGTATTTGACTAATTATAGAAACATGATTTAAGTAGTTTAAGATTAATTAATAATACTGCACATTTCATTTTGTCATTTATAATTATTAGATAACTTATAATATTTGTTCGTTGTTAACTAATAAAAAAATTATATATATATATACTTATATATTACTTGTATATAAGTAGTTTAAAAACATAAAATTAATAATTTACTATAAGATCTAGTTAATAATACTGAACATTTACACTATATAGTTATGTAATATAATTAATATTACCCTGTATATAAGTATTAATAAATAAACATAAAACATTTAATTAAAAATGTACATGTTTATAACAACATAATATAGTAATATATTTTACTATATAAAATAAACTACATACAAATTTCATAACAATCATAAACTAAGTAAATAAGTATTTTATAACTTTCATATTTTATTCTTAAAATTTAATAAGTTTTAACTACTAAGATTTTAATGGATCTAACAAAAATTAATTCATTAATAATTGTATCGATTATTATTGTATTGATATTTGTATAATGTGTATTATAATATTTCATCAAACAAGAATCAAGTCGGTGATTATACCTTGAACCTATTCAATACTATGATTACACATGGTTTAAATTTGTAAAATTGAGTGCGATATTGCTATTATTATAGTAGAACAAAAAACTTTACAAAGCTATTATGAAAATGTATTTGGAAAACACTAAATTTATAATGAATTTAAAAATATTTAAATTAAATCAGCTGAAATAATTTGTATTGAATTAATAATAATTATGTTTGTTGTGTTTGACGCAACATTTTAGAATTATACAAAAAAATATACTTTTATAATTTTTCATAGTTTAATTTTATCAAACTTGATTGATATATTTAATTGTAACAATTTATTATTTTCAGTATGATACTTCATATGATTATACCGTATTTACCGGATGTTTTTAAAATTATAGTAATTATTAATAATTTTATATAAAAAAAATAAAAATATTAATTTTTATGTTACATATTTTAGTAATATTACACTCAATTTCATACGCAATCATACTAATTTAAAGGTCAGGTAATAATATTGTATACATTTTAATTTTTCTACAATTAATTGCATATCTACCATAAAAAATATTTTGAGAGAAATTATTCAAGTTAAAAAAGTAAATATTTATATAAAAAATATACGTATATAACATCCATTAAAATTACATAAAAATATAAATTATAATACTCACAAATAGAAACTGTTTATTTAAAGTATATATTATCAAATTCATAAAATATTAAAATATGTCAGATAATATTAAAAATAACTTTTTAATATTATAAAAATTAGAGAGCATAATTATCAATAAATTCAGAATATTTACACAATATCTACATTGGCTACATTACAGGTTAATTAACAAAACTAAAACCACTATACCACACAGGGAACTTTGTATCCAACTACACGGTCAAGTTGTACAGTACTTGTTTAAACGATGACAAGTTTTAATTAACAATTAAAATATTTGGGGCATTGTACAGTGTCTGTTAACTGCTTAGTCACTGATAAATGGTCGGTTAAACGGCAATTAGTTCATTTGTACAGCATTATCGTTGTTATCATAATTAATTGTTATAAATTATCATTTCAATTTGAAATTTCTATGCTCTTCTATATGAAACCAGTACATTTGTTTCTGGTTTTATTGAATTTCTAAATTATTAGTACATTACAACTATAATAATTTTATCGTTTTATTAATTAATATTTGTGAATAACAATAGGTAGATACCCGAAATGATGCGTTTTAATAATAACAAAAATTTTGAGGACGATTCTGATTTTGAAGATGAGGAATTTGACAACTTGGCTATATTGATAGTTGTATACTAATATAATATAATAATAATAATAATAAATATTTATGCAAATTGTAATTATCAAATATTTGTTTATAAACGGTTCCAACAGAAATAAATTAATCATCATTATTATTATCTTCTGTGATAAAACCTAAACTAGTACCAACTATAAATAAAAAGTAATACAAATATTGTAAACAAACATACAAAAATTAATATTTCTCACTTTTATTGTAGATTAACTAATCAAATTCAAATGTTTACTGTACAATGCACCGAATAAAATTTGATTATTGATTTACTAATTAGTGTTTAACCACGTAACTGTACAACTAACTCCTAGTGTCATAAATTAATTGTTTAACTGTGTAAACATTGTTATAAATATAAAGACGGATATAATTTTTTTTTTGCTACTAAATTTGTTAGTCCTATATCCTCTATGGTTTCTAGTAGCCAGTACTATGTCTATGTATCAAACAAAATTTTTTTTAAGGGGGGAATTTAGGATATTAGTAGTTGGGCAAAAAGTATTTTGTATGAAACAACTTGGAAACCAGATACTTTTTTATTTATGCAGTAACACCATTACTTTGGGACACTAGAGTTGAGATACAAAAAATATTTTATGTAAAAGTGGCTATAAAGTCAAGTAATAATTTAATCTAACATTTTGTTTATAAAAATTAATTAATTCCTAAGTTTAAAAAAATATTTAAGTAGATAATATATAATAAATGCAGTTTTACAGACAGGTCAAAATATTATAATAAAAATAAGCGTGTTGTTAGTTATAAATTAAGGTAATTAATAGGTACAAGCTATAATGGTATGCACATAAGTTTAGAATATGCAACTATTTATTGGAAACGGGCACATCAGTTACTAAATTATGGACAGCTATAAAAATAATTTGTCATAAATTGAACTTATTCAGTAGTTGGTAAAAATATAATTATAATTATAATAAAGCATAATATGAATAAAACAACTAAATTAATTTAAAAAAAAAATGAGTTGACATGGTTGGTTTATGTTTTTAATTATAATAATAAATATTGAATATCTATTGAATATAATTTAAAATTGCTAATATTGTTTTTATTTGTTGAAGTTGAACAAAAATGTAATTGAAATGTCAGTGAACATTTACAATATTAATAATGAATTCAATCAAGAGTATATTTACGGGAGCTAAGAGGGCCGCTCCCTTCTAAATTATGGAAAATCAATTATAAAGTTGATAATTACAATATGTATTTCTAAATACTTTGTAAATATGGTACTACAATATTATGGTAGTATCATAATGTATAGGTATAAGTATACCATATTAGTTAGGTTATCAGACGACTGTAATATATAATTGTTTTAAATTTTGAACTAAAATATTATCAGTAATATTAAAATAGGCCCTGTGAAAATTTCTGGCTGGGTAAAATTATTGATTTAGCTATTTTTAAAATTGTTTAAAATAAATTTAAATAAAAATTCAAAATTTGAAAAATATAAAAACTAGCATATTAGCCCACCAAACCAACTTTGGAAAATTTTAAAAAAAAGGGAAAATAATTTAAAAATCCAAAATCCAAATTTTTCCTAAAATATTGAATACCTACATCTAAAATAAAAAACCTTAAGTTGATTACAGTATTTTAGGGCACATTCAGATTATGTTAGGTGGTATATAAACACATTTGATCACAATTTATAGTAAAATATATAAAATAATTAAATTAATATTTTATACTTATATCTCAAATTTAATCCCCTAATTTTCAAGTTACTAGTAACTAACAAAATGTTTGAAATAAGATTATCACATATTATTGTTAATTTGAATATTTTACTTTATTTTTTGTCATTTTTGTTGACTGTATAATCAGATGTACCAAAAAAGATAAAATATCATATTATTACCAACGATTTGAAGTTTTGTAATTAGACAGAACATTTTCTACAAGGTTAGTATTTAATACTATAGTCGGGCCATCGAAAGAACGCTACTGGTTGGCGACCAAAACTCATCCGTTTTCATGCATTCGCCTATGGTCGCCGTGTAATGAGTGGGGGTATTTACGGCGGCGAGTAAGTAGAAACCATGGAGCACGTTCATTTAGATGCGCCAAGGAGTAGCGTTCTTTTGATGGCCCGAATATAGTTTAATGTAGATTATTAATTATAATAAATTAAAATTCTATAGTTTTATTATACTTTGTAAGTTTTTATATGAACATTAGTTTATTAATTTCTTAATTATTTCTTAATAAAATTAATTTATAATTTAAAATAATTTAAATTGTATTATTTGTTTATTCTATGACAAAATATGCTTTGTGAACACACAAGTGTTGCAAACTACCATGGAGTCTTTGTCCCTTCATACTCCCTATAATTGTACTACAAGTATAATTATATAGATACGCACTTAGGAGTTAACTCCTAACAAAATTACAAAATTTATTTTATAACAATATCTCAGTTGTGATATACACAATAGTCTATACCTACAAACTGATAGGATATGGAGTTTTGTTTGAATAATAATTGACACTACTAGTAAAATTAATAAATTATGTATATGAAAGAAAATACAATCATCTGCATTCCTCTTAAATACTTTTGTATACATATATATTTATTTTTATTTTAAATAAAAATAGTGGAAGATATGCTAAAATATTTGGAAAATACTTCAAGTACTCGATCTCCTTTCATCTTACAATCTTACCCACCCAAATTCAATCCATTTCAATAGAAATTAATTTATATTATGCATACAAATTAGCTTAGACTGTAACAAAGACTGTTATTCTGAAATAAATAAAAAAAAGTATGGTTTTGGGTTGGAAAAATGACTATGTTCAAATTTGTATTACAATTAAAACTGAAGTCAAACGCCTAAACATAATATACCAACATTCTGATAATTACAATTAGTGATGTCAAAGTTATTTTACAGACTGCATTATACCCACTTTTCAGCCATATTTGCTATTAAATTAATATTTCACAATAAACCTTTAGGTGAAGATTACACTCAAAGTATTATATTGCAATAATAATAGAAATAAGTGCTACTGATTATAATTACCAAAATAATACTTATGGTTTATGAATAATGAAATCCCAAGTATCTTTCCAGCGAAGTTTAAAAACTTCTTTTGATGTAAGAGGAGTTGTTCCATAACTGAAGACAATAAACTTTTTAAATACATACATGACACTTAAAATCCATATGCAGAGACTTAAATGGAATATAAATCTCAACTTTACATTAGTCCTGTTATAAATAATTCAAATTATAATAGATTCATAAATATAATAAAAATTTTATTTTATATTACATACTTAACAATATTTGCTAGATGTTGCATAAATGCAGCACACAATAATATCTTAAAAACAAGAGCAGGCAAGTAGTGATGTAAAAATAATGTACGATCGATGAAAAAATATGGAATATAATGTAAACCATAGCCAATAACTAACACTTCTCCAATTGTTTTAAACTGTTCCCATTCATCTGAGAAATAAATTCAAGTATTAATTATTAATTTCATATTTATTATTATAGTATACACACCTAAAGTTAAATCATACATTTCTCTTCTTTGCCGAAGTAAATAAAAAATAAAAAAAGCCAAGTATAATAATAGGCAAAATGTTGATGAATACCATACGATAATATTTCCCAACAAGTGGATTTGTCCCTATTGTATAAATTAAATCAAATTAATTATATATAAAATATTATATTATTTATATTAAATTAAAATTATTAACATTATCATGCTCGCTTAACCAGTAAGCCACTCCTCGAACCATTAATGGCCAATCAAGAGGTTCACTGCTGTACATGTGTGAATGAATATTCTGCGAGTTTGGAGAAGAAAATATAATTTTATACTGTAACTCCCAAAATCTTTCCCAAAACCCTAATTTTGATCCTTTTGCAGGTATCATTTCAGCAGCAACAAGTTCACGTTCTCTTTCTTTTTCATTTTCATCTGCAACCAGATATTTTTATAGTGGTATAGATTTTTTTAGATATATCATTATCCTATAAATGTAATTACTTTTGGTATAGCGATGTTCTTCAACATTCCACACTGTATCGTCTTGAGATATGACCTTATCTGTAACCACTTCATGCTGATTAAATCCCCAATCAGGTAATTGTCTACCACTGAATTTCAATGCTTGTGTTGAATTAAAATGAATTAATATTACCTATATTTAAACAACCATTTAATATATTATTATTATTTAATAATAATAAATAATGCACCTGTGAATTAATAGCTTGCCAGACATTTCCTAATTGGTCTCGATTAACTATTTCAACTTTCCACAGATTTTGAGCAGGCATAGATACATTGTAATCGATATAACAGGATACTTCCTAAAATAATTTGATTATTTATAATGATACAAAAAACAGAAATTAAATATATTTTTTATGCCACACTTTCTATTAATATAAATATTACATCTGAAATGAACATAAACAATATACCTGATTTTGTGGTGATACAGGTGCTGCAACATCATGAGAATTTAATGCACGACTTGTCATTCCATGTACTAGCTGAATTAAATCACCATGTTTTATACCATCAGGATTTTTCATATCTTCAACTGCTAATGTATTTTTTTCTGGCCGTTTAACTATCCACCAATTATTTACATCCTATTTAAAAAATAATATTAATAATAAACAATTTTAAAATTATGTTAATGAAAAATAATTTATAATAAATTATTATATAAAAAAAAAAAAATGTAACCTTAAATGTATAGCATGTAACTTGTTGTTGATGAGAACTTCCTCGTTTATCTGCATATTTGATTGGATATACATGAGTATGAGAATGTAACCAACATGTTCTTCCATGTGTATGCCGCAATGTTATTTGTGATCCATGTGAAACGTGTAAAGGTTGACCTTTGGTAATAGATGCTAATCCACCCTAAATAAAATAGTTTACTATATCAAAATACATCAATAAATAAATTATAAGTAAAATAATACCTCTAAACTAGCTTGAAATGCACTTGTCATAACACTGTCATGTGGTCCGGCTTTGTTTAAAATTACAAGATGGATGAAAAAGACAGAAAAATAAATAGCAATTGATATTGAAAATGTAATAGAAAATCGTAATGCTGCACATAAGAATACTGTTAAATCTGAAAGGCGTTTGTCACCCAAATGGCTAACCCAGAAATCTCGACAAATTATCCATAAGCTTAGAAACCATGAAAGTAAACCAACATACTTGACACTATAAATAATAATACAAATATGACATTTACAAACATTACTATTATTATATTATTAAAACAATATTATTTAATATACCCACAGATATATAAAACACTAGATAGTTAACTTCTTATATGACACCATATAGAACATTGATGACGATGTCATTTGCATGGTAGTCAATGTTATTGTTTATTATCCACAGTATATATTTTATATATAATATGAGAAATAATATTGTTAAAAAATTTGTTTAAAAATATTTCACCTGCGGAGGAATTTGGAGTTCGCTTTTCAGAAGATAATAAATGTTCTTCACACATAAAGTGTTTCTATTGTATATAGGTTGACAAAGTTGATAGGTAATTCAAAAATGTATCGAACTTACTATTCTCAGATTTTAATAAGAACTCAAATCTTTCTTTGCTTGATTCTCGCCAGAGTATAACGGATTTCACACAATATATGTAAATTATATTTAATACAAATATTGATAAATACTGCAAAAGTCCAATGACTTGAAATATAATAAGTAGGTATAATAAAATATAGTAGGTACCATGACAAAATAAACAGGTATGCTGGCAACTTTGTGATACGCAAGTACCGCCATATTGCTTTTCTCCAAATGTTATCAATGTTCTTTTCTCAGTAGACTGGTGCATGATTTAAGATAGTATGTGTATAATTACATTGTTTTCGTTATGTGTTGAGCATTATTGTGGCAATTTTCTTCAATAATCTTTTATTTATGTAATTAAGAGTAAGTATAAAGTTTAATTCTCAAATCTATATTTTTACAGTACATTAATTATTATTTTTAATTACCTAACTATAACATAATTATATAGTGAAATTAATATCATAATTTTTATTATAACGTACCGGATTCAAAATTCACGGATTGTATGTTTGAACCTTTTTTAATTTGTTTGAGCCATTTCTCACGCAACTTTACATCTTTAGGAAATTTATGTAAATATATTTTGGAATTATTTACAATACCTTTACGTCTATTTCCACTTAAACAACCACTAAGCACACAGAGTGGCATATTTATTCGAATTAAAGATTAATTAACAAACTATAAAATACGCTTAAAAGTGAATTAAATATTTTTGTTATGTTTTCAAAAAACAAAAAAGGTGGCAATAAGATAAAAATAAGATAACAAAAATCATGATAATCGTAGATACTTAGATGATGATAAGTGGAGAAAAGTGTCCACCATGATTGCGCAGGTTGAACAAAAACATGTAAATTGCTGTCATACCTGTTTATTTTGTCATGGTAGGTACCTACTCTGCATATGTGAATTCGGTTGGACTTATTCTTCAGTTTTTATATATGTAGAAATGTTTATACCTATAATATTTATATGTCTATGAAAATTAATATGTTAATGAATTATTTCCGACTGAAAATATTATGTGGTAATATAGATACCTAATTGATAAGGTTATTGTGTAAATATTGACTACCATGCATATGGCAGCTGGCTTCAAATAATATTGTAAGTTAGCTATTTAGTGTTTTATATATCTGTGAATTTACCATGTGGCCATAGTTAGACAAATGGATCCAATAATTAAGTAAATCAGTGCTCTAGGCGATTTCATATTCAGTCTTTTATACTTTAACACAAATAACAATCCACATAATGTAAAAAATATTAGTATTGATTCCATCAAAATGAATCTGGATTGAGTTAATAATGTGTTTTCTGAAAAATCAATAATAATTAATGAACTAGTACAAATAATAATAAATCAAATAATAAATTACCACAAAGAAGGAGAAATGCAGCAAGACCTGCACACCAATGTTTGCAACCAAGTTCCAACATTAATTGATATGCAACAGGAATAATTAAACTACCACATAATGCCGGTACAAAACGTAAACTATATAAAGGGACATCATCAGTAAACTCGCTCCCAATTCTTTCAAATTTGAATTTCCCTATAAATATTTAAAAAAAAAAAAATTATAAACATGTTATAAATACATAATATGAATCTCGATGTATAATGAAAACATCAGAAACATTTTATTGAATTTTTGATATTGGTGTATTTTTAAATTTTAATAAATTAAAAATATTTATTAATTAAAATAATATAAAAATAAATGTTTGTAAAAATATACCATCATAATTGCATAGGTATGCAACAGCGGCTATCAACTGTTTTCCTAGTGGTGGATGAGTATCAAAGAAAAATGTTCGTTTCATATATAAACTAATATACTTTCCATGATGCAATTCATCAAATCTATATTAATAATTAGTTAAATATGTATATTAATAATAAATAAACGTGTTGATATACACCCAATATAATAAACTTACACAACATTTCGAGGTTGATCTAGTTTGAAAAATCTGGACGATAAAGCTGATACAAATAATATTACTGCTAGTATATTAATTTCAATACTTATTTTAAAATTATTAAATAAATCAGGGTTTTGTTCAATGTTTAATTTTTGTTCATTGGTTTCATAGTTTTTAGTTATAGATTCAACTTCCTTATCCTAGAAATTAAATTAGAGTTAAAATAGATACATAAATTGTAATATTCATAATAGGTATAAGGAATTTCAATATCATATTTAATAATAAATAAATAGTCAATGAAATATTAAATAAATAAACAATGAAAATGAGATATATTGTAATGGATAACTATGGATAAGCAAATATAGTTGGAGTTCTTAAATGTAGTAGACCAAGTTGAACTCTTTAGTTGTGGGAGTCAGATGGTGAAGTGATAGGTTTGTTAAAAACTTAATATTGTTAGGGATAGAGAATGGAGAACAGCTACCAAATGATAGAGAAATGGAGGAAATTAGTTGTTACGATAGTGGATATAAATGACACGTAGAAAGCCAAAAAGAAGATTATAATTGATATTATTCTGGAAGGCTAGAGAATGTTAATCAAAAATGTAATTTGACTATGTCAACTACATAGTATATACATAAAAAAAATACATCTAATTAGCTCAACATGAGTAAAAAACATTCATATTCAACATAAAGTTATGTGTTAGACTAATAACCGTTGTTGTTGAAGCCTTTATACCAATATAAAATAAAAAAGTTACCTATATGTGTGAGATGATTTTAGAAGAAATTATCTTTGAGTTGTAAATGTATAAATATATAATAGATCTATTACCTTTCTAATTGTTATATCGATTAGTAATTATCTTGAGGATTGAAATTTAGATTACTTATTTACGAGTATAACTGAACAAACCTGCTTTACAGCACTTTCAGCCTTATTTTTCTTTTTAATCTGTTTTTTATTTTTAGTCTTAACTATTTGATCATCGGTTGGCTTTTCCATCATAATTATAAGATATTTTAATTAAATTTTATGTATAACATTACTAATATATAAATATACAAATATAATATATTTTCCTAAAGAAAATAAATGAAGTTTCTTTTAACACTACAATAATAAATAATCATCTTTGCTGACATGTCAATAAGACAAACAACAGTTGTAATATCTTAAGAAAAGTGATAATAACGATATTATTAAAGATAAGGCGAAAAAACAATGATAAGACCAGGTACACTTTATCATAGAATTGATATTTTCAGTTTTCAAATAGGTATACCTATTAAATTATTGAATAAAATACAATAATTGTCATGTACTATTTTAATACTGATAGAATACGAATAACAATTTTTTAATTTATTACCAGAGTAAATTTGAACGATTTTTCTATATCATTTTACTTATCATTTGTAATTTATTTATTTATCGCCAGATTTGATAACAAAAACCCCGAAAGAGGTTTGTACGCCAATAATAATATGAAATATGAATTTAATATTTGAACGTTGTTTTTGTGAAGAAAATTTGTTCTTAATTCATATTATGGCGTATTGGTATTAGTCGAGTTATTTTTCAAGTGTATTAAAATTAATAAATTATGGAAAAACGAGTGATTTATTTCCCTAATACATTGTTGAACACGAATGACATTACTATTGAATTATTAGGATTCGCCAAGTGTATGAAAAATGTAAGATATTATTTCATACTTCCAAGTTTTGTAAATAAGGCGAACACTGAATGTGAAGTGGAGAGGATTGGTCACTTTACAAAAAGTAAATGTCAAAGTTGTTCTGAACAAAATGTCACAAATGTTTTATGCATAACAGAAATCAATGGAATTTTGAATGCTAGTTTATTACCAGGACAGTTTGACAATTTTGTTCTTGTTATATACGACCCTTCAAGATTATATGACTATGGAACATTACATGAGTACGAAGGTGAGTCACAGAAATTCATTTGTTTTACAATGCTGTCAAAGTGGTTATCTAGTACTAAAAAGGAAAACGATAACATATCAGAAGTTATGGTGTTCCAAAGGCTTACTAGATATTTATTGATTGTACTTAATGTAATGATAAGCAGCTTCGAAACAAAACTTGTAAAGTTGACAATATTACGTTTAACGCTATTTAAGCACATACTGGGGGTAATCAAAAATGTAGCATGGTTTATAGACAATCGGGTAAATAAGAAACAAATGTTCTTAAAATCAAAAGCCATAAATTATTTGATGTCATGTGTTTGTGATGCATTTTTCGGAATGACAATGCTGTATCTACTCAATACTACATTTACAACATCAAATGAATTATTTTCATACATTTCAAGTATTTCACATGTAAATAAATTGTACACATTTATTATATAATATATTTTACTTAGAATAGTTATTTTGATTTACAGCAAGTGATCAAAGTGCTTCAGGGTACGTTGCAATGGCTTATGGGCAGTCCAGCCGGGTTAAAACTCAATGATCCTCTGAACAGTTTATTAGGAACATGCTTTCTTTATTTAGTCAACCTTTGGTGGTCATTCTTAAGTACGTATTATACAATAATATATTTGTAAGTAGGTATCTATTATTATGAATATAAATACTTGCTAATTAAATTTAAATAATATTCATTGTTACTATTGGGGTTGGCTATGGTCAAGCGATCAAAATGCATATTTCAGCGCAGGAGGTCCCCAGTTCGACTCCGAGATAGCAAATGAGGTAACCAATGAGATTTTTCTTGTTGATGGCGCTTAGTCTCTGGTATAAACTGGCCATAATTACTAAACCTGCCCAATAATTTGGTAGCTATGCTTTTCATAGCTACCAAGAACCATCTTCGACTCCCCTAATATATGAAGGTGCAAACCTGATCATGTAGAGTTTGGGAAATAAGAGAATGTAATACTGTTAAAAAATTCATTGATACTATTATTACTGTTAAAACCTCATAAAAATTTTATAAAATACAATTAATCGTAGTATTTTTGTGTGTAAATTAAATTAATAAAATAAAAAGGATATAAAAATCTAAAAAATAATAGATTAATACTCGTTTATATTTATATAAAAATAAATATATATATTATATATTAAATAAAAGACATACGTATTATAAAAAGTAATCAAAATAGTTTTTTTTTATAAAAATTATTTTATAATATTACTATTGGTTTTAACCAAAAGTCATCATCAAGTATGCAGTATACAGTTTATTTAATGGTAACAAAATATATCAGTTAGATGACTGATTGAAATTAACATTTTCGGGATAATAAAGAGGTGCACATTTTGGGTCTATTTTAAATTATTTAACTCTTTTGGTATGCGCTTGCATAATATAACTTGATTTTTATAAATAGCAACCCCTATTTCTGACACCAGATTTTGATCAGGTTATTATTTTTGTAGTAGTTTTTTTATTAACTTTTATTTTAAATACAAAATAAAGAAATTGAAAATATCGATTATCTGAAAATTTGAAATAGCTGTAACTCAGTCAATTTTGTGTTGGGTCAATGATTTATACAACAAAATGACTAAGAAAACGTTCTCTATCCAAATATGCTATCAAAATTACAACTCTCTCAAATTTAAATAATACAAAATAGTTTTTGCCAGTATATATTTTTTGTTGATCAATTTTTGACAACAAATTCAAAAAAAAAAAAAAAATGGTTTTCAGTCATTTTTTTAGTATAAAACATTGTCCTAAACTCATAATTTATCAAGTTAAAGAATATTAATGAGACAATGTCATTACTTATTCAAAATATTGTCTTAACAAAAAAATTACAGTGTATTAAGTTGTACATTTTTTTTAACTTAAATCTGTAAATTAATTTTAAAATTAGTAATATATGATTTAACATTAATTTTAACAAGAGCTTAAAATCGCTTTCGAAAATAGCAGTAACCGGCTCTGTTAGAAGCTGAATAATTAACCGGTATTAAGCAGTTTTTTAAATACATATTATATATTGATAAACAGTTCTTTGGATATTTTAAAAACCACTTCCTAATTTTTAGAGTAACTACTTCTCGATGTAAAATAATTTTCTACTTCTAATGATAGGTTATTGGTTTTAAGCGGCTTTTTACTTTTTAAAAAAGTTAATTACAATTTAAATAGGCTTTGAAAAACCTTTATAATATTATTGAATTTATATTTGTAGTCCAACTTTTTGGTCTTTGCCTAAATTAAATAAATTTTTAAATAAAGCAAATTTTGTCACGATTGCAAAAATTAAATTATAAAGAATTCATTATAATTATAAAATGATGGTCTTAAATAGGGTTGCCGCCTTTGACAGATTTCAGATATAGAGTTCGTCTGAAAATTTTTTTTATGTGATAAAAAATATTTTTCAAAATTGTATAATTTTCTTCAAGTTAATATTTTACAAGTATTTTAAAAACAATTTTCATTAATATCTATGACCTATTTATGCCTATTTATTATGTCTTGACCCACCAACCCACATTGACTATATTATTATTGAATTCTGTAATTTTATATTCAAGGATGTATTTCCATCATCAAAAACATCACAAGAAAAAAAGAAATTGTGCCCAAAAAATCATTTAAATCTAGCCTTTTTTTTTGTACTAGTTAACTGATCATTCTAAAAATTTATTTACTTAAAATTAATGCTATATAAATGTAAAATATTAGAACATATTAGCCTTTAGTATTTACATTAATTATGCATTTGCCATACATAAATTACGATATTTGACACCCAAAATGATATCTTAATATTTCGCTAATAATATTATAAATAATTAAATGATAGCAGCACAAATAACTTGTAGATTATATGTGTTAATATATATATATATATATAATATAATATGATATATGTGTATATAGTCATATCATAGATTAATCCATGGTCTTAGGTTATTCTATGGAATAATCTATGCTAATATTAAAATCAGCGATAACATCTGGATGCTCTGTGTCGAACATAGATAATGATATAGTGATTTCTCAAGTGATAACTAGCGATTCAGTGTTTTCCGATCATATTAATCAGATTATTACAACTTCTATTGTTTATATTGCAGTGGGCTATACTATATATTTTTAAAGTTTTTGGTTACTGGTTATCAATGACCGCTAGTTAAATTTAAAAATAAAAACTGAAAATCGGTTTTTGGTTCTCGAAAATTGGAATTTTAACCTAGGCTAAATTTTTTGTTTGTCATTTGAAGATGTATACTAAATCCCAACAATCAATTTGAGGAAATGCTATTATAATTTTATATTTATATATTTATAATAAATATTTGTGTATGGTTGAAAAAGTATACAAATAAATTGTATTTAAATAAATAATGGATAATTATCTTATATCAATTTATAAAATAAATACTACAAATATTGTTATTATAGTAATTTGTAGGCCATTTTTGGAGATGACTTTTCAAATTTACATATTCATTGGAATATTTGGATTATCTTACCAAATAGCAATATTAGAAGATGTACTAGCCATTGTCAGTTTTCATGTGTATTGCATTTATGTATATGCAGCATGGTGAGATCAGTTATTATTATTATATAAATATTGTTCAAAAGTTGTATTTAGTAATATATTCAACAATAATATGCCTATTGATTTATTATAATGGTTTGAATTATATCATAAATTAAATGTAACCAATTTTAATTAGTAGGTAGTACAAAATTCTTATTATAAAACTGGATATTGTACAAAATGTAGGTGGTTTGGTTTGGTGAAAGACTATTTTATTTTATTTCGATAAATGTAAAAAAAATATTAATATAAATATTATAATATTATTGTAGTTATATCTGTAGTAATAATATACATAGTATATTATGTATTTTATACTCTAATATACATTGTAGTTAAATTTACATTTTTTTATCAATCATCATGATTGCTTTTGCTAGTTGGAGTGACCAAGCTATTCTATTATTTTATAATATACAAATATTAAGCAATTAAAAAAAAAAATACATTATTCCGAAAATTTAAATACTTTTTAATAAAAAGTATAACTAATTAAGATTCATTTTAAATAACATAAACAGATTTTTTTATATCTAAATATAATAATACTAATTGTCTCCTTTATTTTAATGTTATATTTATAAATGTATGTTTTAACTTATAGTAGGCTAATATATTAGTTTGAAATTAAATATATTAATAAACATATTAATTATACAAGTATATTATATTATATCTTCTTCTTTTCCTTCTCTCCCAACTATTTGTGGATGGTCACCCTAGTCCTCATCTTCTCAGATCTCGATCTCCCACATCATTCTAATTTACACCAGCTCACCTCATATTACTTTTTATTACACCCGGAGCCCCCTTTTTTTGGTGCATAAAAATTATTTAAAAAATGAAAATACAAGTATTTAGATTACTAACAAATACTTTTAAAACATATTAAATAGTCATACTAAATACTATAAGTTAAATATTTAAATACTTTACAACATTGTCGATTCCTTTCCTTCACCTTTTCTTCCAATTATTTGGGGTTGGCCACCCTAGTCGACTAGTCCTACATTTTCATTTAACTCTATCTCCCACATCTTCTTCACCTACTCCCATCATATAACTCGCCATCACATCCTCCTATTTTTTTTCGGTCTTCCTTTCTCTCTCTCTCCATTAATATACATTTCCTTTACTAATCTTACTGCCTTAGTATCTTCCCTACTGAATATGTTTACATTCCCGAGCCATCTTAATCTATTCTCTCTCATTTTGTCAACTATTGAAGCTACTACTATACTACCACTTATATACTCATTCCTTATTTTATCCTCTCTAGTTATTTCACTCATCTACATTAACATTCTCATCTCTACTATACTTATTCTCTGTTCTATCTTCCCATCAACTGCCTAAAATTCTGTTCCATATATCATTGCAGGTCTCACCACCACTGTCTTATAAAATTTACCTTTTAACCTAGTAAAGATTTTTTTTGTTTCACAAAATACCTGATGCTTCTCTTCAATTCCATCCACACTTAATCCGGTTTGATATCCTCTTCTAATTCTATATATATTTTAAACAAATTTTAACTTGTTTAATGTAAACTTTTATTTTATTTTATAAAAGTGCTTTATTTGATAATTTAATTAACTATTACAGTGTTCCTAAGCTTTCTGCAAATAATATTTTATTTAAATTTAACAGTACTTAGGTTGGGAAAATTCTTATTAAAAGATCAGCTCATTTTAGATTATTTTTTCTAATAAAATGTACACATATTCTACAAGTTCAAAAAATATTACATATTTTCTTCCTTAAAGCTTAAACTTAGGGTTATCCAATTTTTCTTTGATAAGTACTATGTGGTATTACTATTATTATTAGGTTTACCCATGAGCTCTGAATTATAGGAAGGGTTTCAAAAAATGAATTATATTTATATATAAATATTATATATATATTTTTATACCATATACATTTTATCATTAAAAAATAATTTGTTACAAAATTCACAAATAAGTAATAAAAAAGGATTTATAAATGTACATGCACAATGTAACTAATTAGCAGCAAAATGTAATGTTTTTAAATTTTTATGGTTTTAAGATTTCTTAATGTGTACACTATTTTAATTGCATTTGTATACCACCTATAATACTAGAACTGATGTTTGAGAACCATTTGTTAAACATTGTCCATTATCATATAAATCAAGCTTTTAACAAATACAAAAACAAAGGATACAATTGTGTATTCCAATATTGAATTTCTTTAAATACTTTTGGAAATACTTATTTGGCATATTATTAATTAACATTTTACATTATTAATACAAATGATATTTTTTATAATAATATTTTATCTTATACATTTTAAAGAGGTTGATAATAAAATCATTATACTATTTAATTAATAAAATAATGACGACTTTTATTTAAACTTCTCAAGAGTTTTAAATCTTTTTTGTTTCTTTATTTAGATGCTATATGCACCATAATCATCTTTGTGTTTACCTTGATCACAGATTGGAACTGGCCCCCACACATCCTCTCGCCTGTTTGTTGTCAGTCCTAAGTATCCTAGTTTATGCTTCATGGAGTAATATCAAATAGGACAAGTATTATCATAGTACCTATAGGTTATAACCTTAGATCATATATAATACTTATATAATTGTATAACTATAACTATAAAAATAATATAATATATAATAATAATATAATATAAAATAATAATATACACTATAACTATAAAAATAATTCTGACATTTAAGGAAGGTCTGAAGAACCTATAGCACCCCTTGGCTAAGTCCTTAATTTCCATATAATGTAATATATAAAAATAAACAAGCCAAAATTGGTATTATAAAACTTTTATTGCTATGTATTATTATGAAGCATAGCATATTGTGTTATTTTTAAATAAGTACTTACAAAAATAATTTATGTGTGTTCAATATAATTATAATATGACAAGTATTAAAATTTAATATATTATCAAAAAATATATCAATATGTACTGTAAAATTTCCATCTATTTATATATCACCATAATTAAAATAGTTAAAGTTTTTCTCACTTTTCCCAAGCATTTTACAAAACAACAAAATATTTTGAATTACATAATATTTTACAATTTTTAAAATATTAACTCTTATATCACTTTTAATACTCTAAATTTATTTTCTAACTCGAAGTTTTAATGATGTACATATTAAAAATTCACCAGTAATTTTGCTATTTTTATTATCTGTTATTTTATCTCTTCAAACTATACTTTTAATAAAACAATTGGCATTATTTTATTATTCAAATCATTATTTAGATTTAATAAAAGACATGTCAGTATGAGGTAAAAACACTTCACTCGTTGGGTAGAATACTGGTAATGAGTATATTGAATTAAAAAATAATAATAAATAATTTCTTTGATAAAACCATTTTGAGCAAAGCTTTGGTGTAGGTATATGACATGATTATTACTATTGGTAATAAATTCAGTATATTTTAACAATATAGTTTCAAACTCATAGTATTTCTTTGGTGATTTTTCCTTACACATTAAAAAAGTATTGGGAAAATCGAAAATTGGTCTCTTTAAAGTATCAACTAGATGCAATTTTCACTCCATGATTGGAGCATTTCTTCATATAGTATTTTCGGGTACATCGTTGTAAAAGCAATACATTTTAAAATATTAATCCTGGGTATCATAAGATTTTGTGTCATATGCAGCAAACATTTTAACAGCCTCTAAAATATAGTATAGCAAACGATCAATATTTTTTTTAATATAAAGAGATAGGCTGAATCATATGTTTCAGTTCTTAAATGAAAAAAATATACATCAATAATAATACTTAAATTTTAAATTACGGATGAGAGAAAAATGAAAATATCTTAGATATGATGATTTTTTCTGATAAAAGAACACATGAAAAATACTTTAAAACAAATATAATGTAAATTTAAATATTTATTTGTAATATAGGTAAATGCTATTTTTTTAGTTAAAACATTAGGCCCATTAAATATATTTTTTTTTATCCTACTGAAATTGAGAATAATTTTCAGATGCAGCAAGAGTACCATTTGCTGCAGGCCTATGATAATAATATAATTAAAAAATAAGATGTTTAACTTTTAATATGTAGGTATGTAGATATTTTTGATATAAACCAATTTAAACAATAATAACGAGGAATATACAATAATTTGAGTCAAAAATCGAAATTAGGATAATCATTATAAGTGTTATTCATGATGAATTATAAATAGTATTTAAAAAGTATTTTATTAGAAAACTAAACTTGAAGAACAATTTTTAATAACAAGATTCTAGCTATTTTGTTTAAAGATAATATCTAACAAATAATTTGAATCTCATGTATGCAATATTATTATTTTTGAAATTTCTAGTTTTTTTAAGACTTAAGATCTTGTTTTTTTTTTCAAATCATTAATGAATAAAAATTCAAAGTTCAAATTAATTTTTAAGTTATTTAATATAGGCTTAACTTTATTGATGAAAAATTTTTCCCAAGTTAAGGAATAAACTTTTTATGGTGGCATAGATATCATAAAGGCAGATGCCTAGAGTGCCAAATTTTTGTTATCATTCACCTCCTCTAGTTTCTCCCCTGATTAGCATATAATATATGCATTTTCAGATATGCAAAATTCAATTTATACAATTAAATTATAGCTATACCACTAATTGATTACAGTTTGAACTTAAGTTATTTTTACTCTCTACTAAAAGTGAATATACTAATTCTGTGCATCGTAAAGGACATCAATGGCAATCCATAGTATTCCAAATCTGTCCGATGGTTGTATACATCGAAGTTATAAAACAACTAACTAATTATGAAAAATATATTTTATACGATTAAAATAGTTTATGAGTATTATATGTATTATAGGTATATGGAAGTTCATGAAACTTTTTTTTACATTGTTTATACTGACAGGAATCAATAATTATTATTAATATTAAATATTTATTTTAGATTACTTTTATACAGTTAAAAATTAGTATCTAGATTTTTTTCATACTAATAGGTCTTGCTATTTTATTATCATTATCATATAATAATAAAAATGAAAATCTCTTGATATAATCAACTTTTATCTGTTACTACATTATATACTCTATTAACTATAATATAAACTATATTATAGTCTGGTGGCATGCATGTCACTAAAGATAAACTAATACACGTTATTACAATGGTTTTAATATGAATTTATATGCACACTGTATAAAAGTTGTCTAACAAAGGCATCTGGTAGCACACCTATTGACTGTAGAGGTTAGCAGTGCCAAAACTACCAGTGGCTGGTATATTCACTTTTCGAATAAAATATAGACTTAGGTGGCCTAACACAGTTAAACAATTAATTAATAGTAATAATAATATAAGCATTATAACTTTTTATCATAAAAATGTTTTCTCATAATAAACTGTCATTGGAATTTTCTTTTTATTTTATAATTATTTCCAACATGAATTGTTTTCTACAGTATGTAAAATATACATATGTGTATATTCTATAACTTATATACTCTTGGCATCTTTTTTTTTCATTTAAATATATCATAATATTATGTGTAAAATATAAATATGAAATTAAAACATAACAAATTCTTAGCACAAAAACTTTGTCGTATTACTAGAAAATACACTATTCATTGACATTTAATTTGTTGTAATTTTTTCCAAGATATAATATATTTTATCTTTTTATTATTTTCATCATTTATTAATATTATATATTATATTATAGGCTTTATAATTTGCAACGGAAGAGCCTATTGATATTGGCAAAACTTTTTGTGGGCCGAAGTTGTAATCCACAGCCAGGCAGATCTATTCCTTACACGACACAGCAGTTGTACGCCGGAACAATATCGTTTGCGATTTTGTTGTTCTTATTACCAACCACTTTAATCTATTATATTGTATTTGTAGTTGTACGTAAATATCTCATAATAATTATGAACTATGATTGTAGATGTGTAATAATACATTCATTATTTGCCATATCTACAAAATATATCTTGCTCTAAATGATTAATTTATTATTTTTATATAGATGCGAACAATAATGGTAATGGCCAGAGGGATATTGATCCGATTGAGGTATGTGTTACAAGTTCTTCCTGTGTACACAACATTGATGTGGTTTGTGAAGCCAAGCAGTTCCGCAGGTATATCTATGTTGATTAAATATTTTGTAGTTAAAAATTGCATATTATATAAGTAAAGCCCACATTTAAGATAACTTTATGCTAACATTTTTAGATATTTATTTTATACATCCGTCTTTTAAAATACACGTTTTATGATATTAATAATCAGAATGACAATTAAATACTTTTATGCTAATCTCCTAGTAGCAA
Source organism: Pemphigus obesinymphae (assembly GCA_025469235.1). Taxonomy (NCBI): domain Eukaryota; kingdom Metazoa; phylum Arthropoda; class Insecta; order Hemiptera; family Aphididae; genus Pemphigus; species Pemphigus obesinymphae. Next base: position 64,192 of record JAIPRL010001213.1, on the reverse strand, counting down.
ACACAGTTATTACAAAAAGTCAATTGTTTGGGAAACCGCGTTTTATATTATAAATTATATTGTATTAAAAAAAAAGAATCAAGTACGAGTTGATTTTTTAACAAGAACATTTCCAACACTAAGTCATGGTAAATTAAAATAAAATATAATTTCCAGAAAGCTTAGAAACACTGTTGAGTTTATCAAAATTTCATTTAAGAGGATGCTATACCCGCATTTTCTGTCTCCGTCCATCTAATTGGCAATATAGCAAAATTGTACAACGCAAAATTGAAATTATGGCATTTTGGTTAGATTTAGAGCTTAAACACCTATTATC
>JAIPRL010001213.1:39226-63773 GCA_025469235.1 Pemphigus obesinymphae | reverse complement strand
CGTCCATCTAATTGGCAATATAGCAAAATTGTACAACGCAAAATTGAAATTATGGCATTTTGGTTAGATTTAGAGCTTAAACACCTATTATCAAATTTAACGAGAAGAATAATTTCGAGTGAACCCCGTGGGCTTTTTGTAAAATATTGTCAGAAAATAAGTTACGGCATTTTTAGTTTTTGATATTTTTAAATAGCTTTAAATTTTTTGTCAGACGATATTTGACAAAATGCCCATGAGGTTCACTCGAAAATATTCCTCGCTTTAAATTTTGTAATAGGTGTTTATACTCTACATTTAACCTAAACGCCAAAATTTCAATTGTGCGTAGTGTGATTTTGCTATATTATCTGTTAGATAGAGAGACAACAAATGCGAGTGTAACATCCTCTTAAGCACTTTTATAAAAACAACTTTTACATTAAATAAGTTACAATTTGTTTTTAAATATATATAAGAGTTTTTGAAACAGGATTAAGTGTGAATGGTTGAAGTGGAGAAAAGTGTCAGGTATTTTGCATGACAAAATAAACCATTTAGGTTAAAAGGTAAATTATATAATACAAGTAGTGAGACCTAAAATGATGTATAAAACAGAATGTTGGGCAGTAGATAAGAAGATAGAATAGAGAATGGGTGTAGCACAGATGAGAATATTAAGGAGGACGAGTGGAATGATTAATTAGGATAAAATAAGGGATGAGTAGGTATATAATAGTAGTATAGGAGTAGCTTCGATAGTTGACATAATGAGGGAAAATAGGTTGAGATAGCTTGGGCATGCATTAAGAAGGGAAAAGATACAGGTAGTAAGATTAGTAAAAGAAACTATAATATTTTCTTAAAACATTATCTTCAACTGGTTTTTCTTAATTTTATGGAAAACCATCAATTTTATAATAAATTGAGTAAAGAGCATTTTTAGTAAATATTTAGTACTATAATAATATGTAGTTTTTATTATAATTTTTATGGAACTTTAAAAGAATAAATGAAAAAAATTAAAATTCACCCCTTTTTATTAATCTATAATTCCTTTGAAACTACTTATGAGAGGCGACATTTAGTAAATGCCTGTATATATTAATATTATAATATAATATAAAATACCGATATGTACTCAGTGGTGTAATGGAGGATGATAAAAGCATAATTTAATTCACTTCTCAATTTTATAATACACTTATAATGATTCAACCTGCTGACAAATAGACAATGGAAATTAGAAATAGGAGTTTCAACTTGATTACATTACTGATACTTGTAATAACTAGGGTTTGGAAGTTGTAACAAGGGAAGTTCTGAAGACATAAAAACATTAGACAGTTCATCAAAAAGATAAAATTAATTTATTTTCAATGAATTAATTTTTTTTGTATTTCGTTGTTAGCATTTTCTTTATTTTAAAAACATAAAAATGATGATAGTAATAATAATAAAAAAAACATTAATACAGTGAAATTAGTTTTTACTGAAAAAATAATGTATAATATATTCTTATATTATAACAAAAGTTTGTATTAGAAAAAAATTGAAAAAGTGACGTTAGTTACTATTTTACTTAAAATTACACGGCCAGCAGGTCTAATGACAAAACATTTATCATAAAATTAAATTTACTACAAAACTGGAATGTCTATAACTATTTACATAGATACCTGGTACTCGGTGGTTGATTTGGGAAAATATGGAAATCTGGACTTATTTAAAAAAAATCAGCATTTCAGATAACATGACAGGAAAAGTAACTCGTGGGGTACTACTTAATACCCCGGGTCCAAATGTTCTTAGATAATGATCTCGTTTATAAATTTGGTAATAGGCCAATTTACATTAATATTAGATATGATGAAGTTGTGATAAGAATGCTGAATGTAAATTTTGTATTTTATTAGTTGGTTAGATGAAGAGAGCAAACGCTGGTACAATGTCTTCTTAAATAGTGATTTTTAGTGCTAGACTAATAATTAGTGACCATTAGTGAAAAAAGTTCCTAAACTTGGATCACAAGGATCGTAGGAAAAGCAAAACTCAAAATGTAGTAAAATTTTTTATAATAATACATCCCCCATTTATATATATATATAATAAAATATTGTTGACAATACCATTAGTCTGAGTGTGGCGATAAAAAACTTGGACAAATTGAATCATTCTGTATTCATGATCTCGGACGATCTCTCATGAAACGTAATATATATTAGGACTCTGCCCCCAGAGAAGCTTTAAAGTAGATCATAGAATCATCTATAACTTGGAATCCATGCATATAACCTCGTATAAACCACCATTTAAAATATAGGTACATTTTAGTAATCGCCAGATAGTATCTCTGTCAGAAAGTATTACAATTATAATTCATAAATGCTGTAAAATTCTAGTAGTGAGTTGAAATCATTATTAATTATTAGTTTATTACTCTATGGTAGGGTTACATGTTTACACAGGGCGCAGAAACAAAATACATAAAAAAAAAAAGTTGACAGCCGTTGAAAATCAACAGTAATCGATGATATGGACCATTACATTAATCAGATTAAATTTGTAAATTAACCCTACCTACACATATGATAACAATTTGCACCATTTAATCCGTAACAAGTTCTGACCGGTAGTAGCTATGCAATTTATTTATATGTTAACTAAAAACTCAATCTTAAACTGTGATATAAAGATAGTAACATAGTTAATTATTGTCGAATATTTCTTGATAAACTATGCAGAATACATAATGATGTGTTTCTTGATAATCACACATCGCTCATGTGTAGTCATATTTTTAACAGAAACTTTCATATCATGTTTAGAGTGTACTAAAAATGAAAAAACCACATATAGATACCGAATATTTTTGATTCCAGTAATGGTTCAACACGGTTATATATATGTATCTGTTTATGATTTATTTGAAATGCAAACAAATGCCAGTCTCAAAGGCTGAATTTTATGAAGACAAAAAGTAAATTACATTATTAAAAATTATATAAATTTTCAGTATTATAACAGTGTTAATATTTAACATTTGTGCTTTTTTGAATGATTATGGAGACTTATAATAATTAATTTTATTTTATTAGCTTTATTTCTCAATAGTTATGATAGCACCAACTTTAAAATGCAAGATGGTGAGGTAAAAACCAAGTGGGTTGTAGTGTTAAAAAATTATATTGGAACAATATATTAAATCATCAGGGTTATTAGTATCAATACAATCATATTGTTTTAAAATATTTGTTTAGTTTTTACATACTATATAATTATTATATGTATTATTAAAATGTTATTATTTGAGTTTATTTTACAACATTATAATATACAAGTAAAATTTACCAAATGCCACTAGGTATTAACAATTTATATTAGTCTATAAAAAAAACTGTTGATTGTGGACTAAAATTAAAATCATCTCACAATGTTTTAAACATATATTTTATGCTTTTTGGTATAGGTATAATCAAAATGAACATAGTCAGCAACGCCAACTCGAGTACTGTAGTATTGAATACCACAGTTGTGGCTGATTCGTGGTGGGCCACTGTCAAGCATTATCTACCCGAGTCGGTTGAACGCCCACAAACAGTGTCTTGGATGACACTGACAAAACGTGCATGTACAGGAAAAATTTTGTACCCAATTTGAGATGACAATGCAGATAGACTCATTGGTGTTAATAGACCCATTATCACATTGAAATCGTTCAAAGTACTAATAGTCATATAGCTATATATTTATATTTTAAATATCCACCAACATAACCTAGGGTTTACCTATAAATTCTAGTTTGCTTTGTGTAGAATGTACATAACTCTTCTTATTTTTGACAGTCATTCTGTTAATGATCAAATTCTATCGTTATATATATTCAATTCACAACACACAATATAAATGCCACTTTTGTACACTAAAATTAAATGAACAAAAAAAAAAAAATTCAATTTTTATTAACATTCAACCATTTATTGGCTGATAAATTACTTTTGTATATTGTCTTCCATGTAATATATTATAAACATATTAATATTAAAATTATAATGGTAAGTTTCTTTTTATATAATGGCATTAAAATTATACATTATTTTTTTACAAGGTGCATTGTTAGATGCATTAAAATTAAACAAATCAAAGTATTTTATTAGTCTATCACAATATATCCTAGCTTATAATAGTTTTAGTTATAATGGAATGCATAAATAATAACAAATTACATGTTCACAACATTGACATTGAGCTTAAAAGTATAGAGTTCATTTTATAACGTAATACACAAATAAAAATAACAAATAACATGTACACAACATTAATATTGAGCATATATAGATTATATTATATAAGAATCAAGTTCATACTACCAAGTTAAAATAGGTGGTAATGTTATTAATAGCCTACAGTTATGAACATACTTTACTGGTCAATGAATTAATTGGAACTATGAGAAAAACAATATATAACAACAATAAAGATCACAATGAAAACATTTTTTTTTGTTAAAAAAAAAAAATAAAATAAAAAAGTAAAAAAAAAATAATTAACAATAACGGAACAAATATTAACGAATCAATATTGGAGAATTATAAACACTCATATGGCACAGAAGTTTATGTTTGTTAAACCTGAAATAGATTAATACATAAGATATATATGTATAACATTGAGGAGTTTTTGTAACTCCTTGGCTTAATTTAAAATTAAACTTCTGAACCAATTGAGTTTATGAAATTTGATAACATTTATTACGATTTTGATCAAGACTACTTGATTTATTATTTATTCTAATAAAAGTTTTGTTAAAACTATTAAACATTTTATTTCTATATGTAAGTTTTTCAATTTAAAAAAGAAAAAATTTAACAATATAATAAAATTATTTTAACAATCAGAAATAAAATATATGTAACCACAATTACATATGTTTGTCTAAAATATACATTATACTTGTTTACATGGACATTGGAATAGCATGGGGAATACATTTTGTGTCGCCATTTTACAAATGCATGTGTTACTTTAAAATTAAAAAAAAATTAATTAAAATAAGTTTGGTAAAATAAATCATTTACATTGAAATCAGTCTTTATAAAATAAAGATGATTGGTTATATATAATTCACAGTTTGCATGATTCAGGGCTTTGTGTATAAATTCAAATAACAAAAGATGCTTAATAAAACTAATGACTAATATTAATAATTGCATTCACAAAAGTAGCACAGCCATGAAAAGATTAAAAGTAATGTAATATATAATAATATTATTCATTACAAGGTAAATAGTCTTCGACCAATCGATGACAAATGTTACTGTACTCAGTCGAATCTCCCGAAAGTCGTTGAATTCTTAAATATGAATTGGCCCCAGTGTTGCTTGAACAAACTTCCAGTTCAATCTGCAGGCCAGTGGAAAATTGCAACACATTTTGTTTATCCAGCACAGGCCATGCTCGAATGTTGGATGATATCAAGTACTTGACAATGTTAAGTATATTACCAGATGTGTCATTGGAATAGAATTCCGATAAATCTACAACAAATGCATCACTAGCTGTTCTTTTTAGAATATAGTCAGAAAAAAGTGGGGCATTTTTTAAACATGTTGAAGACTCCATATCTGTCCCTATTTTATTTTTATCAGTAGTCATATGATTAATTTCTTTATAATTATTATGCGCTGCTATAACTGGTCGATCAATACTTGGCTCCTTTATAAATATATTAGCTGTGTCCTCGGAACTGACCGAATTTGTCTGTAATGAATCTACTTCCATCATAATACCACCATCTTCATTAGTGATCATAAGTGATATTTCTGGATTTGGAAGTACTCTTTTTTCACAAATTTCTAAAAAAAAAAAAAAAAAAAATATAAAATTTATTTAGTTCAAATAAATACATTATATATTATTATTATTACATTCATTATATATCATAATTGAATAATACTTAAACAACTAAATTAATTTTACTAGTTAAAAGTTATTCAATTCTATTCAATGAAAAACGTATAAATTAGAATAAAATTTTTATTAGGAAGCTCCTTACCTAAATACTCCTACTCGGCTCTTTCTACCAGAAAAAGTGTATACATACATAAAAAAAAAACAAATCATTGATGTACTCAGAATCTAAAATAACAAGTTTGGAAAGGCTACTCTGTAAGCTTGCTAAATTACAGATTTCTAAACATATTTAAAATAGTTTAACTTAATAATACCTATGTATTATCTTAATGTATGTTTATACCCTTTTTATTGAAATTTTTTACATCAGAAGTGAGATTGAGATGGATAATTTTATGTATTAATTGAAGAAAAATAAATTGATGAACGATACTATGCAATGTGTTCAAGACCACCACAATAACATGATGCAATACAGTAAAGATGTCAACCGTGTGAATTTTGGTGATTCAGATGACAAGTCTAAAGTATATCTGAATGCTTTGCTTATGCAAACATTGCTTAAGCAAAATTAATTACTGATGAGTTTGATAGGATCTAATGGAAAACAAGGTGGAAGTGTACGTGTTACTTGATTTGACCAAAATGTTATTGAGGTTTGATGTGAAGTGGAAGTCTCACATGGCAACTGATTTATTAAACATGCTGTTTAAAGTAGATAAACTCCTATCATTGGCTGGAAGCACCGATGTTGAAAGCCGCAAAGGTAAACTTGGATGGAGCCCATCAATGGCATATTAGTTGAAGAAAATTTGGTTTGTAGTCAGAATTAAAAAAAACAATTTAAAGCAACTTTTATCAGAAATGTGAACATTAGGCGCCAATGGAAAGCTCTAACTGCCCGTATTAAAGATAGGAATGAAAATATATTAAATTATTTTCATGAAAAAATAAGACTGGGTAGATCTTGAATTGGATAAATTTAACACAAAGCAGAAACTATTGGATGGGATTTAGTCTAAGGAGTAGCACTTTATTGAAGTTAGACACACAGTGATGAGGATGAATTGCTGTTTGATGTTATGGACTACATAAGAACTGTCAGTTTCAATAGAAACCATTATTTTCTAACAATTCAAGTGAACGATCGGTGTTGAAGGCTAGAAGTAAACTAGAATAGAAAAATGGAAGGAATACAAAATTTGTTAATACCAACCCTCAACTTATTTGCATCTGTTTCAACTGCGGGAATAAAACGCATAATTCACCTAAATGTCATCTGCTGATGAGACCAAAAGGAGCATAATTTGGTCATGGATCAACTATAATACAAGTGATTGAGCAAAATCACAGTCACGGGTAGTGGGTTCATCGTCATACCTCCACGCAGTACTCGATGGACAACATTTTTGGACAGCTAACATGACTAAGTGTGTGGACGACAGCACCAGGTATACGACTATTATAAGAATCCATCATTCGGCTGTACTTCGCTATGGATACCACGGTGCCACTGGTGCAGACACTAGAAACAAGGCTTACTTCGGGGGATGCCCCACCAAGACAATGCAGAACGGTCGGTGCCCCCTCATATCGACCAATTGTCCGGCTTTTGGGTCAGAGTGACCAAATGGCAATGCAGTATGACTCGAAGGTCCTCAAAGGATGAGAGTGGTTACCAAGCGGGTCTGTGTATTGGTCAAATGTCTTCTCGAAGTTTCTGTCGGGACACACGATCCATCTATTGGCAGACACCATTACCAGAGACTGCCCCTTTCCGTTCCTTTCAGTATGGCACCCCGGCATACTGATGTAGTGTTGGTGCTCATCGACCATATGCCAACGCTGGCTCACCCTAGCCAGTTTGTTTTGCAGCGGCAGGTTTAGAGGCTTGGTTATCCCTTAAATAGCACTCAGCGTTAATAGAAGGTGTACGCCAGGGCTGATACGGCAAACATCCGGAAATCTCAGGATTAACTATAAGACCAGCGATGCAAACAAGAATCACCAAGTCAGAATGAACAGAAGCGAGTTGATATGATGTTATTTGAACAAGCTTATTATGTAAGGTTAAGTATATAATTATTAAATGAAAATATTATTGTTAATGCATTAGTAGATAGCGGTAGCCTTATTTCTTTAGTTCTGTCTTATATTGTCGAAACTAGTAACAGACAAACAACCCTTTGATGGAAATATTTTTATTTTGAGTACTAATGGGTCTCAATTAGATATTAAGTCTATTGCAACTCTAGTGCTGAGCATTCCTTTGACCAATCCGTAATCTAGATTAAAATATACAATCGGGATTTTGGATTCAATCCCTTTCATCCAGATCATGGTTGAAATATACTAAGTTATTCCAGTTGTACTGCCACTCTATAGTATTATCACTTGAAGAAATTAAAATGGCAGCGTAGGGGCGATGTTTTGATTAGCTGATAAAATATAAAGTAATATATGTAATATAAAGTATAAATTACTAATAATTGTAAAATAACTTTATTAATTATAAATTTAACAAATAAATTGAATATTTTGTTCATTGAAACTGTATATTATATTTATTTAAGTTGATTTTATCATAGTTCATATCATATATTCTATGATTTTATATATAATTGATAGCCATTCTGTGGTAATAATAACCCTTAAGGTGCCTTTACACTATCGTGTCATCCATAAATTCATTGTGTTATTTTTTTTATCACGTGATCTTGGTAGAACGGTATTTATAGATTTATAGTGAATGTAACCATGTAACCTTTCATACTATTATATTAGTGTGGTATGTTGATAATGATAATAGTTGGTGAAAAAATAAAAACTCATGTTGTAGGCAAGGCAAAACATAGGTACCTACTTGAGTAATCGACATAGAAAAAGTAAATATAATAGTCGAGTATAGAATTTAAGGAGGAGGAGCCATGAGAATGATAATATTAATACACTCGAACCACAGAATATTTTCTGTGCTCAGACCACGACTCAGTGATAATAGTATACCATTGTAACCGTACGAAGACAAAGTTGAAAAAATATCAACTCTACGGTAACATTTGGTAACACAAACGATTATAAATGTAACCAATGTGATCAGCCAATTAGATGGCTGGATTTTTAACACGTCTTAAATTATGGACGACACGAAGTAGTGTAAAGGCACCTTTACGCTGCTATTTTATTTTTATGATAACAAAAGAGGCTATTTGCAATAACCTAGTATATTTCAACCATGATCCAGATTAAATCTATCAATCTAGATTTAGGATCCAATCCGTTAATATAATAGTCAACTTTTAGAACTAGAAAAGTTTAATACAATTAAAATGATCAACGTGTATTTCGATTGTGGTTGTTTTTATCATTTGTTTGTTTTGCGCATATTTCATAAAAGTTGTAAAATATTTACCAGTGATATCTCGAATCAGTGATAACGATAATCATGTAATCCGGGATTCGCCGTGTAATCCGTTAATCTGGATTCATATTGTAATCCATTAATCTAGATTCATTGTATAATCTATTATAATATTACTAATATATTGTAATTGCAATCCAGATTAAACGGATTATAGCATATTTATCAATCCGGATTAGTTATCCAGAAACGGATTGATTCGGATCAGGTGCTCAGCACTAATTGCAACTACTAGGGTATCATTGATAGATTTTGAAATAAGTAAGGAACAAATGTTTTATGTAGTGAATGATAAAACTATCAGCAGTGTTTGTTAGGTAGAGATTTTATTAAAGGCATGGATATTTTATTTGGTAAGTTTGGTATGGTTACAATAATTAAAACACATGAGGATTCTGACAGTGAAAATTTTTTGGAAAAATTATTGTTGATTGGATGAAGTAGAAGGTGAAATTGAGTTGAATATAGGTAGAGTCATTTGAAGACAAGTGTCGATGAAAACGAATGTATGAGGAATGTTATTTATGAGCATCAACACCTAAATTTCTAGAGGTGGACTATCAATTTGAGAGATTAAACTATTTTTAATTACCAACTGTGAAGGTTGTCTTATTTAGAAAGGAATGCTGTGAAAAATATAATTTTTGATTTATTGAATAAAAACATTATCAAGGAAAGTAAATCTGAATTCTGTTCTCCTATAGTACTTGTTAAAAATAAAGATAATTTGTATTTTATGTGTGCTTACGAGAGTTAAACAAAAGAGTTGTGAAGGAACATTATCTTTATTCTACATATTATAGATGATTTGTTGGACAATCTAAAGGAAAAGATATACCAGATTATTTTATTTTACTTCTACACCTCTACACAATTTTGTTTTGATATTTAGTAAAATAAACTGTCTCTTATAACTATTTTCCAGCAAATAAAATCCAACAATCATGAACTTTTATTTATTAATAGCAAATACATATTTGTATTTATTTTTACAAGGAGGTCCATAGAAATGTATTAAAGGCAAATCAATTTCATAATAAAAATAATAATAATCATAAGCATAATATGTGGGCTATCAAAAATGGTCAACAATTGGGAAAATTCAAAACAAGTTTACTTATATATTAAATATTCAATTTAATATATTTAAAATTAAAAACTATAATGCTTTTATGAAAATTAAAATAATATATAAAAGATAATATGTGTCGAGAGTATTCAAAAAAAGATTATTAGGAATAACTAATTTTGACCGTAAGTCATCATTAAGTTACAAATTAATAAAAAAAACAAATAAAATATAAAAATTAATTGACATAATACATAGAATATACTAATGAGAAATAAATTATGACTAGTAACATAGATATATTAAAACAGCTATTAGAAAATTATGTTTTGTTATATTATGATGTGTATTGATGATAAATATCATTATCTATAAAATCGGTTTGTATAGTTAAAATATTATATTTTACTTCATTATAAATGAATGATTCTTCTAATACTGAATTAACATACATATTTTATTTCATACAATTAAAAAAAGTAAAATTACATAATCCTATAAATATACCTAGTAATAATTAAATTATAATTAATGTTCTATAAAATACCATAACATTTTATCAGGTAAATTTGTCAATATTTTAAATAACAATAGTAATTATGTAAAAATTGCCTTTGAAATTAATAATAATTCAATTAAAATCATAAATAATAAAACCAAAAATTAAAAATACACTTTTTATCAATTATGGTGTTTATAAGCTTAAATGTAACTGTAATACATTTTATATTGAAAAAACTAGTAGAAGTTTCAAAATTCGATAATATTCTCAGAATATATATTTTTTTAAAAATCTCCTAAATCTAATTTTGCTAAATACATCTTAGAATGTAATTATTATATATGTATCAATATAGAAAAAGATTTAATAATACTAAACCAAAAAAATATACTATAATATGTATTAGAATAATATTTTCAAATTTATTTTAATAGAATTCATAACTTTAGTGCAAAAGACTTTAAATTTAAGTATTAATAAAAATGTAATTATATTTATATAAATTATAAGCGGGTTATTAATACATATACATATTTTTAGTGACACTTACCTAATGACTTATCTTCGATCACAATAGTTGGTTGGGGATTTATTTTATTATTCGTTCGCAAGTCTAATGGAACTGGAATTTGATGATTAGATACTATATTCGGAGTGCCTTGAGTAATTGAACCTATAAATAAAACAAAACATCAATATATTATAACAGATAAATTAAAAGTGAATACAATTATATTTTATTTTATTTCAGCAGTTCTAATTTATATTAATAATGTAGAATCATTAATAATATTATTCATATTGTTATCTTCAAAATATTTTTAATTCAATCAAACAATAAATATTAAATTTTATATTTATTTAGAATTTAAATGAACTACCTATATACAATATAACATAAACTATAATACAATTAATAATAATAATAATAAACAGATATACATATTATGTATAATACAAAAAAACAATAATAGAGCTGATTTAGCAAATACAATATACACAAAAATCAATTTAATTATAACAAGGGATAAATAATTCGTTGGCTAAATAGATAAATCTAAAAAGTGAATTATGTCTTATATAATTTGTGATACAGATAGGAATATAAAAAGAATAAAATTTACAGGAATTCAACACTATAATACTGAAATGAATATTAGATAAAAGTTTAAAGGTATCAATTAGGCCATAAAAATAATTTCCTTAAAAATATAGATTAGCCCATGGTCTTCTATGAGTTAATATCTAAATCATAACTGACAGTTGAATAATGCAGCTAATTTTAAAAATTTGTGCATATGCTTAAATATTATATGAATGGATCACAGAAAACAAGACTGTACTCAGGAATTTATCAAAAAAAAAAAAAAAAACATCCAGAATATCATAATTAAAACAAAAACTTTAATTCAGAATATAACCATTTAATAAACTTTAGAATTTTCAAGGCTGTATTCATTCATTCATTCAAAAAAAAAAAAAAACTTAGGGTATACAGCATATTTAGAGTACAGCTAAGTAGGTATATTAAAATGTCGAGTAAAAATATAAAAACATCATTCTAAATCATAGATTCAATTTAAATTTACTACTATTTTATATTACATTCATATATTTCGCAATTATTTCTTTACAGTTAGGACAATAAATATGAATTAAAATTCAATTTTACCATAATCAGTACTGGAAAATCATAAAAGGAATGAGTTGAATTAGAAATAGAAAAAGTATTTGACAGTAATGGTTTAATATGAATAGCAAGATAATAATTATCTTCCAAAACCGCAACAATATTAGCTTTGCTAATTTTAAACATTGAGGAATTCCTAATATTTGTTTAACAATGATTCATGTTTATTTAAAACAATATTATATTGATAAAAACTAAAGAATGCAAATAGTTCTGGAATACAATGCATATCAATAATGGAAGGAAACACTTTTTAAGTGTAATCAATTGATGTATTGATGGTCAAAAGTAAAAATCAAACTTATAACTTGCAGTACAGAGATAAGTTTTACTATTTAAAATTTAAATCATTAAGAGGACACTTACCCACATTTGTTGTCTCTATCTATCTAACAGATAATATAGTAAAATCAAACTATACAGAATTAAAATTTTGGCGTATAAGTTAAATTTAGAGTTTAATAGACTGACAAAAAATTAAAGCTATTTAAAAATATTAAAAACTAAAAATGCTGTAACTTTTTTTCACACATTATACAAAAAGCTCATCATTTTCACTTGAAATTATTCTTTTCATTAAATTTGATAATAGGTGTGATAATAGTTCTAAGTTTAATCAAAACATTATGATTTCAATTCTGCATTGTATAATTTTGCTACATTGCTAATTAGATAGACTGAGACAGAAAATGCGGGTATAATGTCCTCTCAGAATATAAACAAAATAATATTAATATGTATACAATTGTTTTTCAAACAACTAATGATATGGAAATTTGTTAGAAGAAATAAAATAATAATTTTTTTATTGTTAATATAAAATATATTGTTATATTATAAAATGTCATTAAATCTAACTTATTTATACTCATTTGGTATAAAAATATTACAACTCTATCAAGATTAAAATCAATCTTATAATGTTTATTGATTTTTAAATGTTCTTAATATAACAATGAAAAAGTCTTACCTTGAGTTTGTGTAACATTAATGAGAGGTGCTTGATGTAAATTTAAATTTTGCAAATGTTGACTAAGAATATTTGAATTACCTGAAGAATACATAGTTTTACGGAAGAAAATTAATATTTCATTGAAAAATATAAATCTAAATTAATTTTGCAATTGATTTAATAAATACCCTGATGACTTGTGGTTGGATTTAAAAATGAAGACCGGTCTGACAATGTTTGTAGACTTTGCATATGATATGTATGTAGCATTTGTAATTCAGCATGACCCCAGGTATCCAATGTGTTTTCACTTAATTTTTGCTATTAAAAAAATATAATTTAATTTATTTTTTAATTTAAGTATTATTTTTAGAATATAAACTTACTTGTAGTTGAATGTGTTCTTGTTGTATATTCCATATATTAGGTTGCTCTAAATGTTCACTAGATGAAACAACTGGTTCACTAGTTCTTCGTACTGGACTATATCGTTCAGATGGTAAATAGCCACTTACATCTTTTAAACTTTCGCGACCTGATTAAGAATACCAATTTTGTAAATAATAATACTTATAACATTTTAGACAAAATTGTCATAGAAGAAGTTACTTATTGTTAAACATTTGTGATACCTGAATGTCTATGCAGTTCTTGAACTGTCGGCAAAACTGAAACCTGAGATATACGGTGATTATGTCTAGTAGTGCTGACCAGTGGTAATAGTGGTGGTATGTACTCTCGATTCATACGTGCCTCTACTTCACGTACAACTTCAGGACTAATGACTTTAAAACAAAATAATAAGCCATGCAAACAAACCACTCATAAGAAAAATAAAATGTGTTAACTATTAAAAAAAATAATAATAATAAAAACTGACTACACTACATACACATTCAAATCAAAAATTAGAAAACTTCAAAATTTCTTCTAATAATAACACTACCAAGATGAAATGCATTTTAACTACACATTCAGAATAATATTATAAAGTTACTCGTTACCAAAATTATTTGAGATACTGCTGTAATTTCTACAACTATAATTTCCATTATTTATATCAATTTTTAATTAGTAAAATAATTTGTTTTTAATGTTAAAAATTGTGCCATTTAAAAATATTAGATTAATGAAAAAATTGACAGATATTGTATTCAAATGATGAAAAATAATTATTATTATATATATAAATTATTATAGTAACAAGTAACTAATTAGTAGAGAATAATATGAAACCAAATTACTATTAGTAGATAAAAGATATTTTACAAACTTACTTCTTTACAAAATCCATTTATAAAGTATGATTTGTTCCAATTTAAAAGGTTGTATTGTTTACAAGTAATTATGGTTATAATGATTATGTCGATTTTATTCAATGCAGCCTTCAAATAATTGTAATTGTTATTTTTTCATAAAAACCAGGATAACTAATCCAATTTCATTTAGAGTTCAGAATTAAGAATTATAATTGTGTAAGCACAATATAAATAAGTTCGTATGCTATTTTATTATATTTATTAGCTAGTAATATTGTTAAATGAATAATTTTGTAACTTGTAATAATATACACAATAATTCAATACTTACAAGGATTATGTTGTAGAATAATAGAAAGTAAAATAAAACTCAAACCTTAAGCTATGCAAGATGGATAACAATAACTTAAAGATATTAGTTAATAGAATAATATACCTGGAGGTCTATCCATTACAGTTAATACACCACTACGTCTAGTTCTTGTATTTTGTATATTCGTTTGTTGGGTTTGAACATCTTCTTTAACTCCCATACCATGTCTTGAGGTACTGCACATTACTTTTGTATAACGACTGTAAGAATTTTTTTTCCAATAAATTGTTGATTTAAAATATATAACAATAATATTGTAGTCAATGACTGATAAAAAAAATTATGAAATCTAATCTTAACCCAATTACATGTATGAATAATGTTTATTATTATTCATAGATAAAAAATGTATTAATTTTTTTTTTTCAACGAGTTGAATAATTCTTCACATATAATATAGTATATAATTTATTTTATCAACAACGTAATTGGACTATTTATATTTGTGATATATAAGCACTAAATACTTATGACTAAGAATTTGTCAATGTATAACATAATTAAGATTGTTCCTCAAAATGAGTAAGTTATATTAATCGTTTTTAGATGTAATATAAAATTTTGTTGTTATAAATGTAATTTGTATATGATGTATATGAAATGTAGTGAATGGATTAAATTAATGTTGCATTGTTGTTCTACTAATTCTCACAGGTTATATATTTAAAAATTCCATATATTACCTAGACCCAGCTGATGTAGTATTGTCTTCAGACAATAAATTTCCTTTGCTGGATTGATCAATCATTGCATTTCTTAAATCATTTGGATCTATTTTTTCTTGCTATGAACAATTAATAAATATATTATTGATAAGTAATGTGATCATTTTTTTTATATACTTTTAATTCAATTTGGAATAAAGTCAATAAGATTAAGTATTAAGAATTCAATTTTGATATAGGTTAACATTACTTTTTTTAAATCTTCTTTACTGCTTGGTTCACTAAATGTACAATTAATCTTTTGAGATATTTGCAAATTTGCACCACCGTCTGATGCACGTCTACCAAAGTTGTTATCTTTAAAAAAATTTAAAAAAATAAGAAATGTATTTGTTATAATAACTTATAGATTATATTATTTACTTGCTCCCATGACTTGTGGAGGTTTTAATAAGTATTGATCTTTAATTGTGAAATTTTTAGGTGATTGAAATTCAACTAATGGAATGTTTAAAGGTAAATTTGTATTTGGTAATACATTTACATTACAACCGGTTTGAAGGTGTGTTATGTAATGTGATTCCATTACCTAAAATAATAAATAAAGAAATTAAGATTTTTAAATTAAATAATTGCAATAGATAGGTTACTTGGGTCATTAATCCATTTCCTGGACCAACAGTATGGCGGCGAGTAGTAATTGGATGACTCTCTTGAATATTATTAGAACCAGAGGCAGACGATTCTCCAATATCAACATCACCATACTGTAAATAAAATAAAATTGCATATAATATTTATTTTTTTTAGGTACATTGAAATCTCAAAATGTAAAATTATACAATATACCTTTTCTAATTGCTGACTATCATAAATTGAACCATCTTGAGCGTAAAGTGACATTGAATACAATGGTAAGTTTTCAATTAAATTTGAATTTATGTTATCCGTTTCATCAGTTTCTATAAATTTAATATTTATGTTTGTTACAATAACATTAAGTACATTTGAATAAGGACAAATTTACTAGTCTCATTAGCAAACAATTGATTGGTACTGTTGCATTGATTGGTAGTTGTATCAAGTTTGTCAACAAGTAAATGATAAATTGCACAGACGTGGTCAAATTTCTTTTGCTGAACAGACTAAGAAAAAAATGTTAATCAAAATTATTTAAATAAGGAAGTTTAATTTTACTTATAGACATTTTAAGAATTATTTATTAGAATATTGTAATTAAAGTACATTATATTTTATAAGTGTTAAATAAAATGAAATATGCTAATTAATAGTACTTAAATAATATGTATTTAAGTTTTCAAAAATAAAAGTTAACTGTTCAATGTATATTTTTAAAGATACTTAAATGTCATTAATGTTAAATTAAATATAATAAATTAATCAATTCCAAGTTCTGAGCAAAGTAAAGTTTATGATAATAAAATTTTTATGGATTATAAAATATAAAATATATAGATATCACATCAGAATATGAGAGTGAACAACGAATTAAAGCAATTTAAATTTAAAAATGTAATGTCAAGAAAAATTAATTAATCAGAAATAAAATAATTTTAAACATTTAATTTACTTCATTAGTACCATTTTTAAATTTATATAGTGAATTTATTGAGCTGTTCACACTATCATTTTTTTGGCTGCAAAATCAATGCAATCAAAGTCCTATATAATGTTATCAAAGATCAATCCCCAGATAATCCATTTTATAGATTATAACTGTTTTTTTTAAATGCCCAATATTCAATGATTATTATCTTTTGTCTACCTAATTGTATTTGTTTACAAAATTCTATTTCTCTTTTTAGAACTAAACATGTTGAATATACTTATTCATTATAGTATTTTGCAGTAAATATTATTTATTAATAAATTCTTCTGCACAATTGTTACGTTTTCTTTTGATTAGAAAATAAAATATAGACTAATATGCACATTATCCGTGATTAATCTCTGAAGTATGGTAAAGAATTTTATACAGTAATTAAATATTACTCATGATATTTTATTATAGTTCGATATATGTAGACAATTACAAGTTACAGTGTATATGCATTAATATCATTTAGTGGCCACAAAGATAATAACGCAAATGACTTTTAGACTATTAGGACTAACAAATTGTGCTATAAAATACAGATTTTAGCTTTTATTACGGAATAATTTGGTTAAGGTTCAGTACTATGTGTATAAATTAGCATATACATTTGATTGGTTATTGACACATTTTCTGTGATTACTATATTAGTTATTATTAATTATATAATTTGATAAAAACCACTAGATCCTATCAGATTGTGTGATCCGATATAAAACCAAAGTGAAAACGGTCTGTTTTATGTTTTTACTATAAAATTGTAATGTATTGGATTCGTATACATTTGTGCTAATTGTGATAAAAATTATAATTGGTTTCTATTATCAGTTAACAGTCTATGTAACATTGTAACAATTACAATACAATATTGTATACAAAAATATCTGATAGCTTGTTATATTAAAATAGGTCAATAAAAGTGCTTTACTGATATAATATTGTATAATCATGAATTAGTTTTATGGTTATGATTAAAATTTTTAAATTGGTTGAAATTTAGTTAAAAAAAATTATAAAAACGCACTATTTTTTTTTTTTTTTACAAAAAATTAATTTAAAACACTCTAATTAGATCAAAAGTACAGTACATTAATTGTTAATGGTAGCCATTAACAAAAATGTAAAACTGTCCAATATTTTTTTCAGTTTACTTTTCTGCTGCGTTTATTGAAAAATCAAAACCCCCCCAGTTATGGTTAAAATTGTGTTATTGATATCAAGTATGGTATATTATACATTATTATATCAAAGAATTAATTTACATCACAGCTGTACATATAAGACTGGACATTGCCTGCTATTCTCGTATTAGCACACTGAAAATTGTCATGCTTGGCCCACTACCAACTGTATTGTATTGCCATCTAATGGTTAGTAATTTCAAAACATTATTTTTCGAACAATAACATATTATGTACTTAATCGAATATCTGTGTCAACTGAAGAGGACACCACACACTGCCACTATGGGCTGAAACATGCTTCGGGAGATGCACGTTTCTAGAGAACTGAATTATTTTCGCATATAACCTCTATAAAAAATTTAAGATCATAAGATTATCTAAAATTTTACAAGGGCGATTTTTAATAAAGTTATTGTTAGTTGAGTTATAAGACTTTTAAAAATAGAAAATTCTGGGAAATTCCAAGTCTTATATGTTGAATTTTAATAATTTTATCGAAAATCGCCCAAGTAAAAATTTAGATTATTTTATGATGTTTAAATTTTTATAGAGAGCATCAAATGCTAAAATCACTCAGTTTCTCAAAAACGTGCATCTCCCAAAACACATTTTACCTAGTTTTTAATAGATATTTATTAATACTTCACAATAAAAATATATTATTGGTATAGGACTATTTTTAATTATTTCTGAAATTTATTTGTATATATTTCAATCAAAAGATTTTCATTTTTCTAAAAATATTTTTAAAATTTCCTATACAAAACCCTTTACAAAGTGGGTGTATGACGGCCTTTTAATAACAATTATACTAAAAACATTTTGATGAATTATATATAATTTATTACATCAATGGAATAAATGATGAAAGATGGAGATTTGAACATGTCATTTCCTACCAAAATAACAAGTGTCCAGTCCTGTACATGTGCTCATGATTATAAAGTTTCATATGAAAATTGTAACCATAGAACATGTACCATGAGTGGAGTTACAGCATATTACCTCTGTAAAATATTTTTGTATTATCTATTTATAGTATGAATCAATTTGTATGTACGTGCATAAGTATAGTTTAACCCATGACCATTCACACAGTTTTACTATACCACTTTTACTCAGGTGTTGTGAAAATTTATCCCAGTATAATAAACCGATTAAAATATATGCTTAAGTAGCGCTAGTGTACAAAATATAATTTATTTTGTAATTTAGATTATTTTATTTATCATTATTACTCATAAGTAATTGTTATTAACATTATAGTATAAAGCATAGTTTCAAGCATTATGTTCTTTAATATAGCATAATAACAGCTAACATAGCTCGTGTATAAAGAGGGAATGGAGATAATAAATACTGCAGTAAAACTAAAATTAACCACGGAAATAATTCTATATATACATTTATTTGTAGTCTGGTATGTTATCAGGTACTGAATGATATAGATATGCTATTCACCCTATAACAATTTTATGTACATGTTAATCATGACTATGGTAAATTGTCACCCTGCACGAGTGGTCGGTCATGGGTTAGATAATATATTTGGTATATTAATAAAAGTGTTGTATTCAAATTTATTCTAGTTAATTTTTATCTAGTAGTAACTAGTGCATTACTAAATACATTTTAATTAGTGATTATAAATATTATGATAATTAATAATAATTAGAGCTGGGATTTTAATGTATAAGAATTCGCCAAAATGACATTAAAATCTCAAAAATGCATTTAAAATTAATTTTGTGAAAATTGAAAAAACGACTTATTAAAAAATGAAAAAATGAATTTTAATATTAAAATTAAAATATAAATATATATTAATAATTAATAAAACAACTAATATTTGTAGAAGGAAATTTAAATGTAAAAATTGCACTTTTATAAATAAATAGTTATATTTGTACAATAAAAATGTTATCATAAACATTTATCCGGTTTTCCCTATAAATGTATATTATATACATAGATCCATATCAAATGTTGATTTTTTGACATTTTTATTTGGGTTTTATTTGAACTTAATGAATTTGGTGATAAATAATAATAGGTAAAAAGTTTAATAAAATGATTAGTATTTTATTTTATTTTTTTAAAAATTAGATCACCTATTTGTAGTGAGTTATAAAATATGATAATTATGATATTATTATTGTAAAAAGATCAATATTTGTATACAAAATTTTATCACCAAAGCTATAACTTAATATAATATATAATAACTATTTTTATTATAATTTAATGTGTGAAGAAAATATCCACTTTGTTAAAAAAAACACCAGAACAATTACATAGCACAATGATGCTTTCTGAAACTATTGAAATACTGTCATTTTCAATTGATAAAATTTAGAAAAATTAGCATATTAAGTACTTTTTAACATTGAAAGAATAAATATAAATTACTCTCAATCTCTTATAAGTTATATGGTATCCAATTAGCAAAATGTCTGTAATTTTGTGTTGAAATTATTTTGTCGGTTTTCTAAAATTTTATTTTATTAAAGTAAGGGTTTTCTTAATTAGCTAGGCAGAACTGCTCATGTTTTTTTTTACTAATACACAATTAAAATAATACATAATGTAATATTTTCATAAGGTTTTGTATTTTAGTCACTTAAGCAACATGGACCAGTATTTTTATTATTTAATAATAATACAAAACTAATCTGTTATTAAAAGATATAACTATAATAACTAAATGTATTTTTATCATACATTAGATTATATCCGACTTTTGGATATTTCACTATAAAAAATTACTTTTTCTGCCATATATAACACTTATAATTTTATTATACAATATATTATAATAAAAAGACAATAGTATGTTTTGAAATGTTGTCTTACAAATTAATAATTGTACTTATTTCTTTTAAAAGTGTAATATTAATACATTGCAATTAATTAAATTACATTATACATAGTAGCACTTACATTTACTATCATATCTTTATCTAAACCAGGTAACTGTAACATAAGTTCTATGACGGCAGTATTAATCATTGGATTTACATCAACTATTATTTTTTTAGTAGTAGGTTCAGACAGCTAAAAGTATAAAATAATAACAATGTTAAAATGTTATAAAAATAAGTAGACTGTGAATATTATTATAAATATTATTTATTGTTACCTGTTTTATCCATTTATGAGACTCTATTTGACTCAGATTTAGTCTTTTTTCAGGTTCAATAACTAACATATGTCTTATTAAATGTTCACATGCTAAAATAAATTATGCAATATAAAAATTAATTTTAAATATATATGTACAATTATTCTTTCAATTCAATGTTATTTGTGTAGTAGAAGATAATCATTTTAAAAGATTAAAAAACAATAATAAATATTTTTACAGAAACCCCCCCCCCCAAAAAATACACATTTATAACTATTTCAATTTAAATTTATAACTACATAATAAATTCATACATTATGTTAAGAGGATGACATATTTTATACACACGAAAATACAATCACATCTATAATTTTAAAACTTAACCATACATTATTCCCTTCTAAATATCTGATTTTAAAGTTTAATATAAATTAATATTATGTAGAAATTAAAAAATCGATCTATCGAGTATTAAAAATATAATTTTCTATCATTTGTATTCCGAGTAACGTAACTTTAAAAATTACTTAAAATATTACATATATATTATAGTAGTAACAAAAATTATTAGTTTTATTCAATACATTTTAACATATCAATAAATAGAAGTTTATTGCCTAATAAAAAGAAGAGAAAAATTGGCCAGAATAGAATCTTAAATTTCATCTTCACATACATCTAAATAAAAATGCATGTTTTATAAAACCCCCAAAAATATATGTAATTAGAGTTTAAATAGACTGAAATACAATTTAGAAGTATACGAGGCTGATAAATAATGTCTCTTTAGCCATAACTTTTTTTGTATTTACTATAATAATTCATTAGTTAACCATTCTATAGACAAAATTATAGGCTATACTTTAATGAATCACATCAATGAAACTTATATTTAGTATTGAATGGAAAAAAAATCAAATTATTTTTTATTTTGTTATTGTAAGTACAAAAAAAAGTTATAGAAAAAGAAACATTACTTAACAGCCCGCCCACCCTCGTACTTGATTTTTAATATGAAATAACTTGATCTATCATTAAAAATAGTTTGGATATATTTGTATTACTTACCAGCAGACATGAAATATGGCACACGGAACATTCCAGAAAGCACATTAGCACGAAGAACTTTTAGAGTATTTCCATTGAATGGAAGAGTACCACAAACTAATACATATAATACTACACCTAAACTCTGCAAAGAAAAAAATTTCCATTATTTATAATAAGTAATGTATAAAAATGTACACATTTTTGATAGTATAAGTTAAAATAAATATAAGTATTATATAAATAACAAAGTACATAAATTGGATTAAACAAATTTAGATAATACTACATGAATAAAATTAAAATTTGTTATATATATGTTAAACATTTAACACTGCTATTTAAAATTTTAATATGTAAATGAAGTTTTTTCAAAAATAAAGATTATTATTTTAATTATAAAAATAATTAATAATATGTAATAATAATTACCCAAATATCAGCTTTTGGTCCATCATATTCTTGTCCTTGAAATAATTCTGGAGCAGCATAAGGCGGAGAACCACACCACGTAGAAAGTAATTTTCCTTCATAAAAATGATTGCTAAATCCAAAATCTAAACAATATAATACATCAATTAATTAAATTTAATATTTAATATTTAATAAACAAAAATGGTACCAGCAAGTTTGATATTGTTATCAGCATCTAAAAGCAAATTTTCAGCTTTTAAATCTCTATGAACTATGTTTTTGTTATGACAATATCCAACAGCTTCAACAATTTGTTTAAAAATATGACAAGCAGCAGGTTCATCCATTCTTCCATTTTTGACCAAAAAATCTATAATATGTAATACAAAATATTATATTAGATTCTGAGCAAAATGAGAAATGTATTAGATCGGTCTTACAAATGATGTGTTGTATGTATGTATGTATGTATGTATGTATGTATGTATGTATGTATGTATGTATGTATACTCCGCGCAAGTTAAGAGTGTACACAAATTTCGGACGAAAATTCGTCCGCCACGTGCAGGTAGGTATTATACAACATGACTTCAGATAACACGGTATACACCGAGTTGTAGTGCTACCGTGTAGTTGTAGCACCGTGTTGAGCGTCCGCTTATATTTTGTACCTTACCGTTTACGATCGGTATGACGCGGTATCGACTGATCTGCAGTAGTTTTTCCGGTCATTCTCTCCGGGCCGTAGTATATTATGTATTTTAATTTTGAAATCCAAATGATATAAACCACGGTTCCCAGATTTATTATTATTTTTTTTTTTTCTTGTGTTGTATACAATTTTAAATAGGTACTACAAATACAAATATAAAATATACAATACGAGTATGAATTCCCCAAAGAAAAGTTTATCCCCTAGTGGAAAAGTAAGTGGAAATATTATAATAATTTGGCGTGTTTTTTTAATTAATTCAGTTTTCAGTAATATATTAGTTGTTTTGATGTTATTATTATCAATTATATTTGTTTTGATAATAAAATTGATAATGGCCGTGCCTTATTCGTGTCATCACTTGAACATACTATATACAAATAGTCAATAAATATTGACGCTCTGTATGCCAGAGTGCCGGTGTTCGACTATGGTGAGGTTGCAGGGTGGAAACTGTTCGCTGCCTGCGCGACTATGTACACTCTTAACATGCGCAGAGTATATGTATGTATTTATGTATGTATGTATGTATGTATGTATGTATGTATGTATGTATGTATGTATGTATGTATGTATGTATGTATGTATGTATGTATGTATGTATGTATGTATGTATGTATGTATGTAT
>JAIPRL010001213.1:0-39126 GCA_025469235.1 Pemphigus obesinymphae | reverse complement strand
ATGTATGTATGTATGTATGTATGTATGTATGTATGTATGTATGTATGTATGTATGTATGTATGTATGTATGTATGTATGTATGTATGTATGTATGTATGTATGTATGTATGTATATATGTATGTATACACTTTTTGTAGTAGTCAAGTAGTAATTTTCAGAAAGCATTTTACTGATATGAAATTCATTATAATTGGTAAATCAAAAGGACAATTCTGATTTTTTAGTAGCTTTTTTACATAGGTATAAAAGAACTACCAAAAATAATTTAAAATTTTCATAAATAAGAATTATAAATAACAATATATACATGAAAAATATCATATTCGGAGAGTGAAGTATTTCAGCCCTTACTAAGAGTTTATTTTTTTTAATTGTAATTTGTTTGGGAATACAGTAATTAACAAATATGGATAAAGACTGCTTCAGATAGACACATATCATATATAGAGTTTATATATTATACATGATAATTGTTTAAATATATACATATTCTTGTTTTTGTCACACATATATAATTTTATTTAAATAATGTTAACTACAAATATTAAATGGGTATTAAATGGGTTTTAGGTTCAATTTTAATGTTCAAGAAAGAAACATTCGTAGTTTATTAATTATATAGTAATATAAAACTAATTTACTTCCTATTTTTTTGAATAAAATAATGTTCATTAATATAAATATTATTTACCTCATAAAACTAAAATACACTACTTATAAATATAATGAAAATAATTTTATATAATATATATATTTTTTTTTTGTGAGAAAACTTGCTTTAAAGCACATATTATGTAAATTTCATATGAATAAGATCATGTATTAAAATATAAAATATTTTGCCATTTAACGGGTCTACATAAAAATTTGGAATTTAAAATTTTAATTTCTGTGAAAATTTGAAATTTTAAAATTGTATTATGAAATGTTTTATACTAAAATATAATCATAATCATAAAACTTGTTGTTATTTATTAATTTAGATATAATATAAACTTAAACATTTTTAAATCTAAGATTTTTGCAGTCTAAATTTTATCATCCTAATATTTACTATCCAAAATTTGACAGTAACAAATATTTAATATTCCAGATTTTTACAAACCAAGTTTTTACCCACTACCCTATTTAACACAATAATTATTGATTATTAAATATGAAGTAATAAGTACTTAGAAATTTTCCTCAACTCAGTACATACAATATGTATAACTTAAAATTGTATATGTGATGCTTATCTGTTTTTTATTAATGTTATTATATAACAGACTATAAGTTATAATCCATAATTAATTTATATGTATTTAAATTCCAATAACAAATTTAATAATAATGTCAATGAACATAGTAATAATACTAGTATTATAACTTAAATAAAATTACCAAAAATTTCACCTCCAGCAGCATACTCGGTTACCAAATAAATGATTTTTTCGGTTTCCATAACCTGAAAGTTTAATTTATATTAGTTTATACAAATAATAAAATGTTTGTAATAGAAAAATGTATACAATTAAATTAATTTCAGAAGTTAAAATTAAAAAATCGAAGCCTATTTTAGAAAATTTTAAATAGAATATATGGACGGAATAATGTATGTTATTATGTATATTGAAAAGCAATTATTATCTAAGCAAATATATTTTATCTGATAAGTATCATTTTTTTTTTTTTTTTAGAAACTGAAAATAAAAACAGAACCTCGTAGGCTATTATTAATTTTCAAATTACAATAATTACAAATTATTTTTATTTAAAATCTTCTTACTTTCTTATCATTGTATATTATAATATTATACCTAAAGTAAGTTTTTCACAAAATACCAAGCACATAGCCAATAAAACGCAAAACATTTTATTGATCACTCCACTATATTTTCAAAATATTCAAGGCTCAATTAATAGAGTTAAATCACAATTAGTTTTTAAAATATAATATTGTAGTAAATGTACAGAATATATTCTATGATAATAGTACAACTGTAGTAACAAACTGTAGATAAGGCCATAGATAAGGCCATAAGACACACCTCTCTATCAACCCGCTTTCCCAATTCACCTCATGGGCTGTTGTAATAAAATCTGTAAATATAAAATATAAATCTAATCACTGATTCCTAATTAATATATGTATACAAATTATTATACTCCTTCCAGCTACTATCACAAAAACTTGTATTAGTGTGTACAATAGAATAGCAACAGAATATATTTAAGCGTCATTTTTAAAGTGGTTCTGTTGGTGGTGTTAGTAGTGGTTCAAAATTTGGTCCGTGATCTGAATCAGAATAAAATCTGTGTGTCACCAAGCTGTTTCCACACTATTTTCAAAAATACAAAATTATTGATCTTGAATATCATCAAAGTCTACTAACAAGGCAGTACCGTGATATTTGTTTTATTCAAATTCTTTAGAAATATTATCGCGAGTATTATCAATTATTCACATTTTAAAAATGTATAATAATGAAAACTAAATAACGTGATGAAACAACAAATTAGAACTAAAAACAATACATTTTACTTAGTCTAATAACAAATACATATTATATATAATAACATAGAAAATAATAAAAATTGTTTATTATTAAAATGTTTACTATAAATACTAACAATAAACAGTATTATTTACAGTCCCACCAATAGTTCTGAATAAAAAACAGAAAAGGTCTGGCTTTGTCTGATTCTTGCTCAAAATAAAAGCTTTAACGTCTGAGCAATTTGTTAATTGTACATTTAATTATTTCTAAGAGTTATCTACTTGTATTTTGTTATTGTTTCTTAGGTCAAAAGCCCATTTTCTAAATAAATAAATAAAATATCTTAAACCAGATTATGTACTCAATCTCTTTATAAACAATAGCAAGACTATTGTTCTTATCATTCTTACATAAAAATGTAAAGACAAAAAAATTCTAAGAAACTATCAAAAAGTGGACTTGTTTGGTTGTTGCAAGGCGCCATTTAATTCGTGTAAACATATAAATTTTGGCCATTATTAGGCCACTTCTTGTTGTGTAATCCTGGCTACATACTTGCAAAATAGGCACCAAAAATGTTTAATAACATATTAGTTATGCAATATTTTGAGTAATTCTATCAAATCTAAAATATATTTGTATTTAAAATTTAAAAATGAACTATCAGCTCATAATGAATACCACAATGCAATAATATTTAACTGATGATTTGTATTTTTTTTAAACACAACTAGAATCATTTATATAAATTTGAAGTACAATTTAATAAACCTATTAAGGTGGCTCTATGTAGTAAATTATTAAGGAACCATTATTTAGAAGGTTTTTAAATAAGTTGAGAATGCTATCTGTGCACAGTGAATGAATATAAATCTATGTCAACCCCACAGCCTGTGTCTTAACATAATACATCATCATTATACACCAATAAAATATGGGCATACACACATACAGGGAATTCATTTAAAAATAAGCTTTATTCAAAAGCATTTAAGGTTTATCTAATAAAATGATTTATTGCAAAATATATTATGAATTTTCAAAACAGATTTTAATTTGTCAACGATTTAATTTTTTATTACGTTTTTTCTACAATACTTTAATATTTCATAATATTAAATTTTGTAAAACACATTTGCTGTCTCTGTCTAACCTATTGATAATATAAAAAATTTATATTCAATATTTTTATCACGACTTTGTAATTACTAATATTTAAGTAAATTAACCTATTATTAAATTTATAAACAAGATCATTACATTATCTATGCTGTAGCGTCATAATTTTTTTTCAAAATTTTTATTTTGTAAAATGATATTTTAAAAACTCATTAATTAAAATAGATACATTTCTTTTTAAATTTATAATTTTGAAAAATGGCAATGCTACTGCATTAATAATATCACCTTTAAATTTTGTAATAGGTCAATTTACTCCAATCATTGATTAAATATACATAGATAGTCCAAGTAATGATAATATACAGTAGCTCCAAAAGCCAACTGTGGGAGCTGGGATTTCACAAGTGTAGGAACTCGATATCAGAGTACGCTATTTATCTAGTTCAATCGTCGTAATTCAAGATGATTGTTGTTCCTACCAAAAAATCATACCGTTGATTAAATTCACATTCATATTATTGTTACATGTGGACAACAACTACAATACAGATTATAGGCAGCCGATTTATTTACAATAAATATTATGTCAATATTAAAAATATTACATACAATGCTTTCTGTTGACAAAAATTATTACTAATATAATAATTGCCATTTTTTGTATAGCTATGGGTTATCTATGTATATATTTTAATCAATGCTCCAAAATTAAAAATGACAGTTATGATACAAATGCTGACTGCACATTTCATATATTATCAGTTGGTTAGACACAGACAGCAAATATGGGAATCAC
This sequence comes from Pemphigus obesinymphae, assembly GCA_025469235.1. Lineage (NCBI taxonomy): Eukaryota > Metazoa > Arthropoda > Insecta > Hemiptera > Aphididae > Pemphigus > Pemphigus obesinymphae. Next base: position 34,726 of record JAIPRL010001213.1, on the reverse strand, counting down.
AACTTTTTTAAAGAATAAATTAGAAGAAATGTTAATATTTTAATAACTCAATAAAAAGTATAATTACAACTGTTAAATCTGTTATCAAAATCTATATCGGAAAACTGAATTAATCACTAGAAAATATACTATTTAGTGTTTTCTTTAAGAAAAAAAGTACATACTATTTTTACAACTTTTTAGTTTTTTAAAAATAAAAATAATACATTTTAACCATGTACATAGTCAAAACATAAATACTAACAGTACTTTAAACATTTATAAAACAAGAACAAAACATTGTACAAAATTTCTAAAATTATATTTGAATAGTATAGATAAATACAATCTTAACCATATACAAATTATTTGAAATTCCCCCCTTCTTTTCATTACAACAACGTAAACGTTACAGCCGCCATTCAATACAATTATGCATTGTCTCCAAGGAAATTTCTGCCGCTGCCTTCAAAATGTTTCGCTTGAGGGACTCCAAATTTGGGTGACGTTTCTATAGGCTCTTTTCTCAAAAATAAACCATAACTTTAAGTCAAATAGGTTCAAGTCCGGGCTTGCGAAAAATCAATCTGACACCTTGATGAAATTTGGAACATTGTTTTGAAGCCACATTTGTATTGTTTTTGCCTTATGTCCGGGTGTTGAATCCTGTTGAACACCCAGTCAACTCGATTGAACACAGTGATGCAAAGAGGTTTAGCTACAGGATCTATGATACTCATCTGATATACGCAAGTCCCTGTTTTAACCCCTTTCTTCACAGAAATAGATCAATGTAACACTGTACCATGACACACCCCACCAAACCATAACTTGGCCTTAACATAACCATTAGCCTTGTTGAACGCATGAAACCTTTTTTTTTGGTCTCTAAAGACAACCAGGCATTCTTCTTGTCATGTTTTTCCTATCTTAGGTCTTATAGTGAAGGCTCAAGCGAAGAATTTTGAAGGCAGCTACAGAAATTCCCTTGGAGACAATGTGTATTTATATTGAACGGCAGCCACAAGGTTTACGTCTTTGTATTGAAAACGAGAGAGAGAAATTTTAAATAATTTATATATGGTTAAAAATGTATTTATCTGTACTATTCAAATAGAATTTTAGAACTTTTGTACGGTGTATTGTTCTTAGTTTATAAACGTTTAAAGTACCGATAGTATTTATGTCTAGACTAGGTACAGTATATGATGTATAATGTAATTAATTGTATAATTTCAATAAAGAATTCCTTACTATTTATATATTAATTATTAATTATATATATATAATAATAATATATTACTAATAATTATATTTATAAATTGTATACATTTCATGTATATACATGAAAACTATGGGGTTCCTAGAAAAATTATCAAAAATGTATGAATTGCAATAGGTACCAATATTCTAATAATTATTTTCTTATTAGACATAAATCATCATTTTCGATGCATGACTCAAAAGCAATGTAGGTAATGTAGGTATGAGTATTTAGTGATTGTTGTGATATTTTTATATTATCAAGATTTTACCATAAAATAAAATAAGTTGTGTACCTGATATAATCTCACAATATGAGGATGATTAAGTTTTGACATAATTTGAATTTCTCTAAATATTTTTTTCAAATTATCTTCATTTAATTGTGTTTTGTCGATGATTTTAATGGCGACCTGAAATAAAAATATAAACTAATTTAAAAACAGTAGCTAAAGTTATATTAATTATTATATTCATAGTCATATTATTGGAAATAAATATATTATAAATTGTCGTTCAGACTAACTCCAGCACTGTTCAAATATTACAGACCTATACGAGCAAAAAATTTAAACTTTTAATTTGAGTGGTCACATTACATCCGATCAGGTCTGTACAGATATCAAAATAATAAAATAATAACAAGTAGGTACCTACCTACTTAATATAATATATATTATAATGTACCTATATTGTAATGTTATATTAACACGGATAATACATAGAAAACTAGTCTAGCGGTCGTTCATACATGCTCGGAGAAAACAAATTATTTTACTATGGATGTAATATAATAATGTATATTTAACCAATTATATAGATGCAATAGTTAAAAATGATAATTTTATTTTCATCGGCTATGTACAGCTGTATACGCCTGTATGAATATTCGGGCGTTGCTGGATCTAGTCTGACCGTAGCTTAATATATTAAAATATTATCAGATATTATAAAAACAATTATAACCATATTATTATTTCAACAAGTGTAGTTAATAATTTTATATTTTACCAAAGATAAACCTATCATTGTGTACATTGTGTATTTAAAATTCAAATAATAATAAAACAAACTTAATACCTACCTACCCATATTATATTATTTTATTTATTAAAACATTAACTATTTAATTTTTATCTTATATTATAATGCAGACAATTAAAATGAAGAAAAATAATTATTAATGACTATAAAATAATAAAATAATTTAACTCAAATTTAATTGAATCGTTGGGCCATCTATGTTAATAACTATGACTAGATTACAAGTTAAAAATCATATTTTAATACACAACAAGTTCAGAATAAAGGATTCATACATCCAAATATATAGTCCTATGTATGATCTAAATAAAAATATTAAAAAAATGTAGGTATAGTCTAAATACAATATAATACTTTATAGAAATAGGTACCTATTTAACAATAATTTATAATAAAAAAGCTTATGGGTTATACATATTGTCAGTTTCATGCAGATTTAATATATATATTAATCAGTATTAATATTTATTATTATATTAATAATTATTAATATTTTTTCACAAATAAATAAAAAAAAAAAAGTTTCAATGCAATATCATTAATCATTATAGTAGATACATAATGCATCTTAATTGTTTATTTATTTATATTATATTTGACACGGAAAATCTATTTTACACCAGATGGCCTCCTTTTAAACATAAATTGAAAATAATTTTCAAATTTTTTTCAAATTTGAACGGAACCAATTTATGCACTATATAAATTCACACAAAAAATTATTAAATAATATTATGAACAATGCACTTTACCAATTACAATTTACCTAATCATATTATTAAGCTATAATACATTTTATCTCATACTTTACCAAAGAGGTCAGCATCTTCATGATTATTGTTGTTTTTATTATCATTATGATTTAAGATCTGAATTGTATGCATTAAAAATATACCAAATTTAATGAAAATATGCTCAGAAAAATAGTATAATATTCATTAATTATTAACAATTTAAATGAATACATTTTAGACTAATATTTAAAAATAACACAAGTAAATAAATATTAAAAAAAAATCATTAAATAAGCAAAATGAAAAAACGGATATTAGAACTAACATAGAATACATATTTTAAATATAAATCTGCCACATTTTATTCAATGAATTGATAATAAATTCAATTTAATTAAATGAATGTTAAAATAAAATTGCAACAAAATTAGTACTTAGTGCTCTTGGCTTTATATTATTATAAATCAATGCTAGCACCTACTAAATACTAATAAATATAATGAATACTTTATATACTTTTATATACACATATACTTACAATATACAAATATTATATATAATAATTGACTTACTAATTATTATAATATATATATTAAAATATACAATATACAACATATACTAACAATGTATATTAGTATATTACCTATAGAAAAAAAATAAACATATTACCTATTAATGTATGTAATATTACTTATTAAATACAATTGTTGTGTTGATGAAACATAAATTACCATATAAATAAATTAATAAGCAAATTTGTTTATAATATTCTAGTATTTGTTTTAATTTATTGAAAAATTTAATTTTAAGTAAAGCATTTTCAACTGTTTTATGGAAAAATAAAAATAAATAAATTAAATTAGAAACATACTAATTCCTAATTGCAATACCAGGTACTTCTTATAAACGTAAGAAATATATATATTAACAAAATGATTATTTATTAATAATAAATTATTCTAGTTCGTTTTGTAATCAATTGATCCAATAATTAATTTTTTTATTTTTAAAAAGTTAGAGAAAACACACTTCTAAGCATGTTAATTTTCTAGGTTTCTATACATTTTGAAAATAATAGAAAAAAAATTAAATTCAATAGATTGATAGAAAAATTGATTGTAAAGTGAATAGTAACTATGGCAATGAATTGTATGGAGGGACGGGGAGACACAACAGGGATATAAGAATTCTAAACTTTGAATAGAAACCTAAAACTATTGTCATTAAATATAATATCAAGTTAATTTTATTTTTAAATATCTACCAACATAACTGAATACTAACTATTGTTAAAATATAATAATCTACATTAGAAATCATAAACCTAAATAAGAACCGCTACACTATATTATATTTAAAATTTAAATATGAAAACGAATAAAGACATAAATAAACAAGGTCATTTAATTGTTATACTACAACTAAATGACTAGAATAGTATAGGTAGGTAACTAAAATTATTAGATATAATCAATATGTTTAACATAACATTTGAATTATGTTTATATTTTTATCAATAGAAATATTTCCAATAAATTAAATAGAGGTACTTAATGAATTGCTTGTGATTTTAGGATGTAATCTAAATTCACTGTCTAATATTAAAAATGTAGAATATAATAAAAACGTAGTTATCATCTTTTCAAAATTACTCATAAAAATAAATAGTGAGGTCAAAAGCTTGATAAAAATAAGAAAGTAATATTCAAAGGTTAAAGTGAACCATAAAACAGACGTAATCATATAATAATCTAACAAAAAATTGGTATCTCTAACAGCAGAAAAATAGTTTCATTTTAATAAAAAATAATACAACATACTAATAACTTCATATTAATACATAGATTATATAAGTTATACATTATATAGGTACAAATTAAAGATAAATGGAATCTGTACAACAGTACATTTAATAGTTTAATTATTTTCATTGTCTACTGATATTACTTAAATATATTGATGAATTAAAATTATATATCATTAATGTTAGATTATTTATTTTAAAATTAAAGTACAATCAGTGATTATTCCAGGGTTTTTAATTATTTTTAATATTATTAAAATAGACAAGAGATTAACAAATAACAATACATATAATATACTATTATGCTTAAAAAAAATAGGATAATTTGAATTACAATATTTATACCAATAATATATTTAATTTGTGTATTTCAATGTGTAATCACTAATAAGAAATTATAATTTAGTCCATATTTTAGGATATTCAGTAATCAACTAAATCTAAAAACAACATAAATGTTAATGTTATTGTTTGGTTAAAAATATATATTAACCAATTCATTTAATTTAAAAATCTTAAACTAATAAGAAGGAATTAAATTAAAATATTAAACAGTCAAACTAAGCATAAAAATTATAAAATAGTATAAATAAATATTTCTTTTGACTAGATATGTTTTTTAATTATATCTAAACCAAGAAAAAAGCATTTTTTTAAATTTATTATTGTTTGTTTTTTTAAGTAAAGAATATACTCATAGTTTATTCTGATTTATATTTATACAAAAGTGTATTTTTTGTGATAAAAATGATAAAATATTAAAATTTATTATGAATTAATTATCTAATACTACATAAAATAGATAGCTTATAAGAGATTTTGATTTTTAAAAAAAATCTTCCAGGCCAAAATTCTTTTACTTTGGTGTTTATAATATTATATTACATTAAATAATAGTCAAATTAATGAAAGGAAATTACTTTTACAAATTTGCTCAAATTAGAAAAATAGAAGTGACATTCTCAAAATTTAAAAAATTATGTTCCTTGTAATTAGCTAAAATACAAAAATAATGAAAATTTAATATACTATTTCTCACCTTGTATTTTATAAAATAAACATTAAAATAATATACATTTTTGTAAAATTCTAGATGGCAATAATAAACATACATTTTACCACTTATCAGTATAATATATTTTATTTAAATAAAAGTGTGCTTATACCATACACTATGTAGGTACATCATCAATAATTAATTGAAATTTAAAGCAATAACTTTAAATTGCAGTGTTATAATTTAATTATCTAAGCATTATTATTGATATATTATTTTAATAGAATATATTATATTATTATAGGTAATATAATATTATTATTATTATTATATATATATAAACTATAAGTTATTACAAATTAATTGTTAACTAAAACGTTTATAAAAAACAAAAATGATTAAAAAAATATAATATAAAATTACTATATTGTATTGTTCAGTTTTGTACATATTTAATTTTGGATGTGCAGGTAAATTGAACGTAGGTACATATAAAAACCTTTTATGTAAAATTGATATAATTCTAGATATTTTGTTGACATTAATTTCCCCTACCAGATAATAATTCAACTGTAAAAAATAATTTTAACCGAATTATTTATTAAATTTAAAAAAAAATCACTAAAAATCAAATATTTGTTTTAATTAGTTGAATATAACTAATTGAATTTTTTTTATAAATAGGAATATAAAATTAATTGAAATTATAAAAGTGTAAATTATATTAATTACATAAAAATGAAATTATTAGTTTGTTAGTTTACACCCAATTTATTTTAAGTAAATATTAAATAGGTAGATGATTAGTTTGCATTAGAAAATATTTTAATATCATATTTCTAATAAAATTGATTTTTTTAAATTAAGGACGTTCTGACAATCTTTTATCATAATACTAAACAGAATTTTTAACTCATGATCCATAGAGGTAGTCTGTATATGAGTATAAGGTCTTTGGAGTATCTGAAATTTTTATTTTATTTCATAATAATAATAAAAATAAAAAAATTATTTGATAAAAACATTTTCTAACGTAACAAATTTTTTTTAATATGTAAAGGTTTTTGATTCTGAGAGAAGGAAGGAATGTACTTTTTATTTATTATTAATTCATATTTTATTGTCAAAATGATTAATATCTTATATACCTATTAATAATAATGTAAATAGTTAAAAACAAAAATTTTATATAAGATGTGTGGATTTTTTTTAAATTTTAAAGATGCTGACACAAAAGGTCAAATCATTGCTTTGTTAAAGTATTTGGATCATTCACTAAAAAATGTTATGCGTTCAATTCTTGTTTTTGAAAACTGAATAAAAGTAATAAAACTGTGCATCAAGCAACTAATTGTGATTATCGTTCATAGTGGTTAACTATGTAACATAGTATTAACTCCTTTATTTCGCAACAATTCTATAAATATTTTTGATTTTTAGAGTTGTTCAAAATTAAATTACCCTCACAGTATTATACTTTTATATCAAATCTAATTAATGAATATAAAAATCATGTGTACCTATGTCTATATTACTTTAACATTTTATACACCCAGTTTAAGTGTTATTATTGATAACTTTGTCATCTGATTAGTGATTTCCAAATTTCTATTGTATAATGAATATTAAAAATAATAGGCATATATTTTGTCCAACATCAAATATAGAATGGACATTAAACGAATGAAGTAAAATTGTTCATATTTGTTAAAAAACAGAACATGTTTTATTATTAAAATGTGCTCTTAGAATCAATCGTGTTAATTCCCCATCCTCCATTAGGATACATTTTATTAAATATTAATTATGTTTAAATATAATACTGACAAGTAAAATTTATTTTAATTCTAAATTCTGAATAATAATATTTATTTCAGATAAGTTAATGTGTTTAATTTCAAGTCTGTAATATTTTCTTTTTAAAATTAATATAACTACATAATTATAATTTAAAAATGCTTTTTCATGAATAGTATGTAGTAGGCAAGCCATACACCAACATTTGTCATATTTGATTTTATTAACTGATAACTAATAAATGGTAATTGATAAATAATTATGTACAAATTAAGATTGGATTAAATAACCACTAATTCATTAATATATAATTTTTTAACACAAAATTACAATAAATAACTATATGCTAATACAATTTACATTGTGTTCTACAAAAGAATTTTACCACCCATAGAGAAACATTGCATACTCCTGTTATATCAATACTACAGATATAAGCTGAAGAGTATTATACATAAAAAATACTTTTAATATTTTAGGAGTTTATATACTGGTAATAAGAGTGAAAATATTGATTGGTGATAATATATTAATATTTATAATACAAATAAGTCAAATATAATTATATAAGACTTGTAAATAAATGTTACAAATTACAATTACAATCATTAATAACTATTTTATTTATTTTGGCAAAAATGTATATAAAAATTAACAGTTCTAAATTTGAATAATATTATAATTAAAATGTATTAAATACAAATGAAAGTTTTTTTTTAGAGTACAAAGAAAGTATTTAAATAAATTTATTAAAATAATTTACCAAGTGTGAAAAGTAATAACTAATTATTTGTAATAATCTTACTTAACGGTCACTAATATTATTAGTACTAATCAGAGATTTAATTACTAGAGAGAAATTAAATCTTAGAGTACTGTATTCCACTATCACTAGTTTAAATATTAGATTTAGATTGTATGTTAAATTATCATACTTAAAGTCATACCTTGTTATTAAAATTATTAGAATTATCTTTTTCCATTTAAAATTCCAATGCATGTATTTAAAATCATTATCATCAATACTCTTTATAACTTCTAGCATTGTAATATTCTAATATAGACTTAATAAACTAATAATTAAATAAAAGTGTACCTAGGTAATTAAATATATATACTCAGAATGTTAAAAATATATATAATAACTACAAAATTGGAAAGAAATATTATATTTGAAAACAATACTATAAATTTTAATGTAATACCACCTACAATAGAATAAAAATTATTATGTTTATTTTGGTAATTAGGCGTGATGAATAAATAATCACAGAAACAATACTTCTAATTTTTTTTTTAAATAACTATGTAAAATATTGTGATAATTAATATGAATAAAAATATTAAGCTTACTAAACAATTTACTATACATCTACCTCCCTATTATGAATCTAGGTAAGAATATTCACAAAAAAATGAACAAAACATACATTTTATAAATTAAATAAAATAATTAACCTTATAATTATTAATGTAATTATTCAACTCTGAATATAACGAGAAATGGTAAAGGTTTTGGATAGGAAATAGTAGTCGTTTAGTAGAAGTAGTTTACAAAAGCTCAATGAAAATTTACCTTTTGTAATGAAAATATCACGAAAAACTGTTGTTGTAAACTAGAAAAAAACAAATAAAACTATTCATGGTAGATGACAATATAGATAATATATATATATTATATTTATAACTATCAAAAATGATTATACATACATATAATACCTATAAATAAATTAATATGATACATAATTTTGAAGATAATCTAATATCAGGGATTTATGGTATTTCGTTCAAAATTGTATGTACAAAAAACTTTCCTTTTTAAATGGCTTTAACTCGTTTTCTAATCAATATTTTTAAAAAATCTTATAAGATCGTTTCCAAAATAATTCCTTATATCTATATAATTATAATTGGTGTTTTAACTCAAAAATCACTTTAAGATGTATTTTCATTTGTTTTTAGTGAATATAGTTTCAACTTTTTTTTTTGGTTTTATTTTATTTCATTGGTGTGACCATAAGTAGTCTTAATAGACAAAAATGTGAATTGATGTTTCTGACGTGAAATTAGCATTTAAGACAATATGTATTGTAAAATAAAAAAATACTTAAAACTGTTGTATCATAACTTCTTCAACTGCAATAATTTCCAAGTTCCAAGGGTAGTTTAGGTACACACCGTATAAGCTCTGTGTTCACTCCTTAGATCAAATGGAAGAAAACCGTTCCATCGTCCGTTTCTTATCGCTTCAAAGTTTTTTGGGCCGTCGTCTTATCACCCCGAAATCCCAAAATTGAAATTTTCGATCTTTTGCCGACGTTTTTTAATGCCGTGGAAGGCAGATTCGGATTTTCCAGACATTTTAACTCCCGACTGAACATTTCTTTGTCTACGAATCGTTTCTGTACAACCGAGACGTTCGTTCCAATAAGTAAATATTTTAAGTCGAAATGCGGTACCGTCCGTTATTTGAATCGTTTAATTTAATAAATTTCGACCATATTATCACCTCGATTAGATAGCTTAGTGGTATTTGGGCGTTGATTATCAAACCAACTTTTGATACAGATGTACCAGTTCAAGTTCTACTATGTCGAGCTGATATTTTTTGAGTTTTATTTCTCGATCTCGACGTCTACGGAGATACCAATTTTTATCCAATGTATGCAATATGTGAACGAAATCTTAATAAATGTTTTTATCGTTGCAACTTTTATTATAAAGTACCTAATTATTATATTTTGTTTTGTTCGTTTAAACTACCTACCTATATAGTACCAATTATAACACCCTGTGGCAAGTTTGCATTTTTTTTTCTCGGACATTCGTAGATTTCTATCCGAGGACAATAGTTTTATAAAAAACAGATACGATAAGTCCAACCAAGTAATTCACATAATAGGTATCTTCACCATATTTTTGTATATTGAATTTTAAATCGTCGGATTTTCTTCCGACCGAGACGTTTGTTCCGAATATGTGTATAGGTACCTATATTACGAGTCAAAATACTGTACCATCTGTTATCTGAATAATTTAAATACCAAAGATGTCAATCATATTATAATTCGAGTATATAGCTTGGTGGTGTAGAGCGTCAATATTGTTTAACGAACTTTCGATACGGGTACATCGGTTCGAATTCAATTATACCGATTTGATTTTTTTCTCGATCTCGGCGTCTGCGAACGAAATGTTAATACATTTTCTTATCGTTGCAACTTTTATTATTAAGGAACTATTTGTCATAATAATAAAAGTTACTATTATTATAATAAAAGGAACTATTTGTCATTATAATTTTTTCTATTCGTTTAAACTACATATAATAAACTGTGGCAAGTTCGTATTTTTTTTTTTTTGACATTTGTAAATTTTCATCTGGAGAGAATAGTTTTATAAAAAACCGAGAACGGGAAGTTCGACCAACTCAATCACATATTAGGTACCTACCAAATTGTCGGACTTTCTTAGTGTTTTTCACAATATTTTAATTATATTTATATTAATACATTCGGGTGAATTTTTATCAGGAGGACTTTCAGATATTTCCATATTTATAAAAACTCAAGACAATAAGTCCGACTGAATTCACAAATGTATGTAGAGTAGGTACCTACTATATTATACGTATTATTGTGGTATTTTTCAAAATTTTTATTAAATATAATTTATGTATGTTGTGTAAAACCCGTTACTTCGAGTTTTTTTTAAAAAATCTGAGAATAGTAAGTTCGATACATTTTTGAATTACCTATCTACTTTGTCAATCTACAACAGAAACACTTTATGTGTGAAAGACTATTCTAGAAAGCAAATGCCAAATTCCGCCGCAGCGAAATATTTTTAAAATAAATTAGTTAACATTATTATTTCCCAAAAAACTTCGGTCACAGACTATTCCGGATCCTGATAAAATACATAATATGAGGTGTACAAATTACACCAAAAAGTAATTCCACTTATGCGGTTTTTCACTAAAAAAAAAAAATACACTTATAAGGTATCACATCCAAATGGGGTTACAAATTCAAGGTTTTGCACTCAAAAGGTGTTGAATTTACAAGTAGTCTCACTTAAAAGAAGTTACACTTACAAAGAGTTGCACTTAAGTTAGTATTATAATAATTTATAATGATTAATATACACTATCAATATTTATTTTTTATGACAGTAATAACAGTTTATAATTTCATGTTTTATTACAACCATTTTAACAAAACAAAGACACCTATACTTAATATTAAAACTAAATTAAATCAACTACCAAACATTTGTTTTGGAAATAAAATTAATAGGTATATAATATAATGTTTTACAAATTGTATAATATTATCTAATACAATAATATACTATTATAGTAAGTATGTAGATATTTAATATAGACATATAGTACATGAATTATAATAATCTAGAAATAACAATTTTCTTGTATAATTTCCTTTATGCATAATCATACTTTTGTATTACCTCACTATAAGTTGTTTAAAATATAATCTACAAATGTATTTCTTATTTCTTTTACTCTTTGGAGTGTATTTGCATCTCTTGTTGGAGATCCATATTTTAATTTTCCCAATTGTTATGTGTGTCTAACATAACATTGCAGTAATCTAAATCACTATTATTATATTTCTCTGATAATGTTGAGCAATAAACACATGCATTAAATAACTCCTACCGCTATTTTCGAGCTCACTTCTATGCCCTTCCCAAGTCATCTCCATTTTGCCTGTAGAATTCCAAGTGCATTCATTGCACTTGCGTGCTCTTGATAATTGCTTATTAAAGTGTTCTCGTGCTGGATTTAATTCTAGAGATGGAAATGTGCATTAAGTATGGCTTTAATGGATAAGCTTCGTCTTCAATCAAAACATGGGGTACTTCAATATTTGTTCCTGGTAAATTTTTTTCCGAGAGTACATAAAAATTATTATTACTTATTAAATTACAAAGTTTAGAAGATACAAAAGTTTTATCATTGCTCTGTTTTCCTCTTGCACCAACGTCAATAATAACAAACTTTTTTATCAGCATCAACAATTCCTTGTAAAACAAGGGAAAAATATATTAAATAATTGAAGTGAATTGATCCTGAATTTTTGGGACATTTAATCTGGCAATGTTTCTCATCTATAGAACCAATGCAATTTGGAAAGTCTCATCTGTCATTATATTCTACAGTAACTTTCTCCCAGTGTTGTTTCGTAGGAACTGGCATAAATTAATTTACAAATTCTTCCCAAATAACTAGTCATGTCTCGTGAACAATTTTGGATATAGTGCATGCGCTCATTCGCATTGAAAAAGCTAAGTTTTGAAAAGAAAAACCAGTAGATAAATATCTATGGAAAAAAACAGTTTTTTAAGCTTTTTTTTGATATTTGACAAAATTAAAGTATCTACCTAATTATAAATAATTATATCTATAATAAAATATAAATTATAAAAAAATAAAATAAGTTTGTCAAATAATAAATTTTACAAAAAAAGATTTTAATGGCTATAAAAAAAAAATGCCGATTATTTGAAAAATTAAAACTACTTCTACCTAAAAAAGTGTATAACTATATACATATATGTTCTACATACATAATAGAATTAAAATAACAATAAACATCATATGAAAAAAAAATACATTTATTAATTTGCTTAGAAATAAAGAATATAGGTAAAAAAACAGAATTAATTATTCTGTATTCAAATTTTAGGGAGAAATTCAAAAATTAAATGGAAAAACACAAAAGATACTTTTAGAAATAATTACAAAAAGAACCAATTAGACGTTCAGGCAATGGTGGTAGCGAATACAAATCTAAATGGCCATTTTTCAAATTATGATGTTTGTAAAGGACTCTTAACTTCCCAGTTCTATGTCCGAAAATTTAAATATTGGAGAACAAAATACATTATTATCATCATTTCATGAAGCTACTAACGAAGCCATCGAAAGTGTCATTGATAAAACAGGTACATCATTTACTATTGTGTTATTGCCATCTACATCTACAACACATTTTACTGACAATAATGTTGATCCTAAAGTTATTACAAAAATGAAGAGGAAGAAAAAAAGCGTTGTAGCAGATAATGATACTCATACATTTTTAGAACATGAAGAGAGAAAAAATGTTCTCCTTCAAAAGGCACAAGAAACGGAGAATAAAAAAAAGTAAGACCCAGACGCTCAATTTTTTTTGAGTTTTCTACCTTCCATCTTGATCCATTAGAAAAACTTGAAATCAGGAGTAAAATTCATAATGTGATTTTAAACGCATATAGGAAAAAAAGGTATACTTCAGAAAAACATGGATACATCCCATGTCTGCTTTCACATAAAGACCGCTCAAAACTTGAGTCTATTCAAAACGTTCAGATTGATTCTCAAAACCAGCCAAGTGTAAAAAACATTTACTACCCATACCACAAAAGTACTCTTCAGTCAACTGGTGGATTAGCCCAGTGGAATTTGTCTGATAGCGTTGCTAATACAGAGTATATTCAGCAAGTTAATGTAGTTGAATACAATATAGCAAGGATTGTAGGAACACAGCCTAGTGATGTTTTAGTGGATACTAATCAATTTAGCAAAATTTTTTTTTTAAATCTTGACCAGCAGACATTTTAAAACATTAGTAACCAATAATATATACACATAATATATATATATTAAGATTAAAAGAAAATTATTTAAATATATTATTTTATAATTTGCAAGATGCTAGGATATTACTTATTATTTTATTTTATATTTTAATAATTTAATTGAACAAAATCAATATGGTTTACTAAATAGTTATTATGACGGTTATATTTTTATTAATTTTTTTTAAACATTTTTAAATAATTCTATTACTATACTATATACTATTACTACTACTAATTAATTAATTATTTAAAATGATTTATAATATAATTATCATTATAATAGGTAAATTCGTTTTTACATATATAATGTATACCTACATATATCCATATCTAATACCTATACCTATATAATATAAAAGTTAATTTATTTTAAATATAGCTGTTTTCCTTAAAATGGATTAATATTTAATATTTATTTATTTATAAACTTTATTTGATTTACCTTAGTTACATATAATCTTTCAGTGGGTAATATTGGTTTTTTGAAGTTAGAAATTTTCTTAGTAATACAAAGTATGATTTTACTTAATATAAAATCATAAGTATTAACTGACTTCCCTAAATAATCAAAATATTTAGCCGGTGATTTTTTTAAATCAGGATACAAAGGTGGTACTCACCATACATAAATCTGCAGCGATTAATGGGATGAATACCAACCCTTTTCTTTTTTAAAATTGTGTTTCATAAAATTGGGTTATCCAAAAACATTGATAGATGATTTACCGACATACTTGAAAAATATACTCGATATACCTGGAGAATAAAATCAGACTGACTGAAAAATAACGGGTCACCATATATACCGACACATTTCGCCACACCACGCAGCTCGTCGCTCACCACTAGCTAACAATGTCACCGGTAAAACTCGCCGATCATCAATGTACACACAGCCTAAGCATATCAAAATTTAGCTTACAACAAAATGTTATAATATAATTTATCACAGTGGTATATAAAAATATTAATATACCTATACGAGGTATGGTAAGGTAGTGGGGTGGAAACCAGACCACTGCCAATTTGACAAGTCACCTTCTTAACGTGTGCAAAGTATACTAACTAATGCTTACGTATAATCTAGTGTTTGAAATTATACAAGTGTTTAGCACTATTGATGTCAATATTCTAAACTAGTAAAATTACAGTCTAAAAATACATCGTTTTTTTTTATGCCATTAATTACATATATTATAAAAATTTTTTTCACAAATATCATACAATATGTTTAATATACAATAAAATTTAGCATTAAAATGTGGAACTTTTATGTTTTTCTATAGTAATCCAACGCAATGACATCATTGTATCTCTATGAATAATTAATTTTTTTGCATTCTGTTTTCACAATAAATTTTTTTATAATTCAATGTATCAAAATCAATAGATAACAAAATAAAATTATTAAGTTATGAATGCCTTTAAGCATATCTGTTAACAGTTGGACATTTAACTGTATTTTTGGAAGGCTTTGATATCATTTTGACGTCATTCTATTAAGGGGATGTATCAGTTCCTCTTCTTTATGAATGTTCAAGGGTAAACATATAATATTATGTATCTATTAGAAATTATAATTGCAAAGTTTTTTGATGCAACATCAACCTTTGCATTTATGCAACCTTCCCCCCCCCAACTATAGAATAATTTTGGATTCGCACCTGAAAATTTAATAGTCGACCATAAGAAATAAGGTGATATTGTCATACTTATGGTGCTTATTGTAATAATAGGTACCTATAACATTTTGGTTTGTGACAAGAAATAATTATCATAACACTAAAAATTAACATATTAAATTTAAGTTATGAGCTATGGTGATTATAGTACAGTTGTTAATATAAAAATGAATGACATGTATTATCTATATTAACGTTAAGTACCCATACGTATGTCTATTATATATTTAAACTATACAATTTTCATCACACTAGAATCTACATATTATATTTCTTCTAATTGAAGAAGTTTAAATAAATAATTAATTCTTTACAGTATTATGATAAATTGTAACTCTGAGTGTAACATTTAATAATAGTGTCAGTAACATATTATATGAATAAGTACTAAAAAATTTTATAACTTGATTGTTAATGAAAATACATATTGGCGATTCCTGATATATATTTTAACAATCCTGAGCAAGTTAGTAAACATTACTAAATAGTTCAAGTTAGAATAGTTACATATTTAAGTTACTTATAAAATCTATAAAATAGACAATTTAGTTAGATTGGTAAATTTGTCGATAAAAACCCCAACTAAGTTAGGAAAATTAATAATAATTTAAGTATTATAAAGAAAAATGTACTTATATATTATATATTATTAATAGTGCTGTTACAAATCCAGATTTTTGAGGTCAAACTAAACCCGAACCAAATAAAACTTATAATTTTTTAATTATATTATTTAGCATATTATTCTTAAAATTACTGCCAAATCAGCATTTTTATAATTGTATTATATTCTATAGGCATATTCGTCACGACACATTTACATGAGTGCATGGCCGAACTATCATATTCCATTAAAAGATATTTTTTTATGTCTTCAATGTTAAATATTTTTAGCCAGTTATTCTTTTTAAAATATATATATAGGTACTTATAGAGCGCTAAGATTCCCAAATTTTAATTTTTGAAAAGTTTATAACTTTAGCTAAAAATGATTTTTTTCTTCAAAAATTGCCCATATCAAAATGTAGATAAAATCTTTAATTACTATTATAAATACCTATTATACTTTTACCTAAAAAGTACTTATTAATATAGCAAATTAAATTTTTTCTGTCAGAAATATACACCAGTAAATTAAATATATTAATAAATATAAAAATAGTAAATTCCAAAATGTTTGGTAAATATTAAATAATCATAATTCCACATTGGAGATTAGGTATATATATAGATAGCAGAATTTAAAAAAAGTTAGATAACTTTTAACTTGGTTGTTTAATAAAAGATTAAGATCAACTTTTTACTACCTACATACATTTCTGAGTAGAATATTTTTCTTTGATTTATTTAATTATTTTGTAGTATTAGGTAAGCCATTAAGCTCCAATTTTGTTTTAATTTTAAGAAATGTCGCAGTTTTAGATATATATTAGGTGGTGTACATTTTATATCGGACTAGATAAATTAAAAATTGCACAGATTTCATCATGAATATAAAATAATAACAATTATCATTATTATATCAAATAACAACGGAGAAATGTTAGTACCTATTTTTATTAACTGCGCGGTGAATAGCTATTTATGTGGATTGTATAAAACACCAAGCTCGCAGGGTGTCTGATGGTAAACAATCTATTCCGATCCAAAACAAACGTAATTCAGTTGTTTGCACACAGGTCATCTTAGTCGGAATATAGTATAGTTCAAATTATCATTTGGATAGGTATTTGTTTTTTTAATTTTATTTCGTCCTTTCAAGTTTCAACTAACAAAAATTTGAATTTTAAGAAAAAATTTCACATAGAGAAAATTGGGCTTGATTTTACTTTACTGGAAGATCTGATTTTAAAAAAAAAATGTCTTTGGAACTTGTAGTTTACTACTGAAAAATATGGCCCAATCAGAATTTGTAGTTAGATTTAGTTTCAAAGTTATTTAGTATTATCTAAAACGACATATTTTACACTGCATTTTTGTATTAACTAAGTTATTTTACCCATAGTATTTCATAACAAATCGAAGGATATTTTCCATTAAACTCTGTATAGATCGAGTGATCCTATCTGATATCTGGGTATGATATTATTCTATATAACTTTTTTGAAACAAAGATGCAGCTTAAAATGTTGTAAAATTATATTGTATTTGATAGTAATAATGAATTTGAATCACTATAACTTTGAAACTACATCCGACCGCCAAATTCTGATTGCACCATCACTTTTAGCGCCGTAAATTACATAATAAATTTTTTTCTAAAAATCAAAGGTCCATCCAATAAAGTAAAAAATTTCATGACTTATAAACCGAATACATTTAATGGTTAAATAAAATCGGTATTTTAATTTTTAGGTATTAAAAATTTAAAAACCAAAAGTAAATTTTTCTATTTAGCAACTGAAACCCATAACAAAATACGTACATGATTAGAGAGCAAAACTTTGCTAAAAACCTAAAAACCTATTATCACCTAAAAACGTGTAATTTATTGTATGTAGATATCCAGAGATACAACTTCATTTTCAAATCAAGAATTTTTATATGCAATATAAAAAAAGTTGGTCAGTAGGGGGTGGAAGCACTTTGCTCATTTCCACCAGATACTGGTGGTGAGTGTTTTCGATAATACAATTCTGAGTGAAGGTTTGGTATATAAAACTATGAGTATTACTATTAGTAGCTATTTATGTAGCTAATTAAAATATATAACGCCAATATAGTTATTTTTTACATAGTAAATATTTTGTGTAAATTTCAAGTTTCTAGCATTTTAATTTTCCAATTTATAAAAAACTTTCCGTCTTTTTTGATACCTAGTTATTGACCTAACTTATAAGTATCACTTACATAGTCGGCACCCAAGACTATACTCAGCGCATGTAGGCCAGCTCAAAAAAACATCGCCAATTACAATTATGTATATAGGACTATACATAGTATACATGAGTATATGGCATGTATATTTGGGATTGCACTATGTAACAGGGCGACGTATAATGAATGCTAAATCAACCACCGTCGGATTATATTCTTAAAGTATACGAGTATAATTTATTTGTTATTTTCTAATTTATAACAACTTTTTGTGTTATTTCTCTTATAAAAGATAGTTTTTCATTACACTTTTAAAAAATCAAAAAATAATTATTTAGATAAGTATATAGGTACCTAATATATACCTATATAATAATTATTTTATAAAGTACCGACTAGTACCAAATTTTCTATCAAAAACCTCTATTCCAGAAAACTCTTTTTTAGCCCGAAAAACTGATTACATACCTTGACTTATACATATATAACATATATAGGTAGGTACCTACATAAAAAAACCCATCATTCTTCATTATGCTCAGAATCTAAAATATATACCTACATACATTAATTGACATGTTTCATTATGCAAAACGTGTTGTTATCTAAAAATATATTTTCAGGAAATTAATTTTTGTGAACAGATGAACTTAGACAGGGTTTTGAGTAAAAGTATAATATTATTAAAAAATATTTAATTAGGTATGTATCTACTTATAATTTTTCATAAATAAAAACATACCTAATCTAAATTAATAAATAAAATGATTTTCAATACCTAGGTAGGTACTTATTATGTTCTGCAGATAACATGCACTATGTAACACTAATTTTTGCCATCATCGCAATATACATAATTCAAGTATTATATATCTGCATCTAGCCACAGACTCACTAACGCAATTATTTTTTATAGACAAATATGAAATACTGAACTACCTACCTACATACCCATAGTAAAACTAAAAATTTTATTATTGTTGCAAAATACAAAAACCCGGAGTAAATAAAATTAACTAGATATTAAAACAAAATTTTAATGCGCAGGTACCTCACCCAGGTTGCTCATTTATAGGTATAGGAATTTGCTTACAATTACTTTGAAACACAACAATTTATCCTTATCAAAAATATAGGTAGACAAGTTTGCTCATAGATAAATCTGATTTTAATCAATTTATTGGAGTTTCATAAAAATATCTACAAACACAAACAAATCAGTGATTCTTAAATTTAAAATAATGCGAAGGAAATTCTCACATGTGAGTTTAACTTTTAAACTGGTTCCTAGATTATTTTAATGAATTTAAATAGGTACCACCTACCTATTTAAATGTATTTAGAAATTTTCCTTTCCATTTTACAGACTTAGGAATTTAAGACTGTTAATATTTAATAGAATGGAACAATTAGGGTATCTAATTAATTTATAATAACATTTTCACGGGGCAAATGTTCTCGCATCATTTATAGGTAGGTACCTATTTAGGTACAATTAACAATTATTGTGATACTGTTTCATTATTGCAACTACCTTTTTATTATACATGAATACCAGATGAACGTAGTTCTATTTTCAAATTTGTGAGAATTGGGTAATAGGTAGGCAAGAACACTGATTTTTACAAACTAGAACATTGAATTACCTAATTATTATTTGATTAAAATAAAAATCTAGCAATTGTTATCTGACATTCTAACAAAAACATGATGCAGTTTATTTTTTCAAGACTATTTTACCAAAAATTGTAAAAATGTACAAACGTGAAGGTACTGGACTTTTAATCAGAATTCCTAAATCTAAACTTGTCAAACAGCTCAAGATAATATTCAATGGAATTTTATCATGTACTACTCGACAATGATCATCACAAGTGGATTATTAAATGTCTACTTAATCTTTTATTCGTATTACCTAGGTATTTTATCATTATTTAATTTGTATTGTCTAATAGGTACTACATAGTATATATAGGTACCTAGGTACTAATATTATACATAAAATAGGTACTACCTAATTATATTTTTTGTATTATTACATTTATGCTTTTAATCATATTATTGTACCATAGGTAATTGCTCTTTTTAAACATGTAACATTTTACTTTGTAGGTACCTAGTAGGCAGATCAATATTATACACCTACCTACCTATTATTTTATCATTTATTTAAATAAGTAAACTTATAAACACGGTAGGTAGGTAGTCACAACAACGAAACAGAATCTACCTAGGTACCAAAATTGTATTAGATAGGTATATACATTTTTACACAAATTATAAAAAAGTACCTACACAAGTCAAATTTATTTATTTTTAATTAAAAAAACCGTTTTACGTGCATAGGTATTACACAAACACACTAGGTAGATATTTGAAGAACAATTCGATTTTCAGTGTTCAGGTACCTACCAAGGAATGTGAACCAATTTGTACCTACCCACAATACCATTACTACAAGGTACCTACCTACTTATGTAAAAAAGTAGAAACGTTTGTATTTTTTAAACAAATTAGGTGCCTTGCAAAAATTACAATTGAAAATGCATTTTAAGTAGGACAATAATTATTGCACATACAAATGCCTATAGGTAATTGACAATGAAATTTTCATTGGTGGGTATTAGTTATAGATAGATAATCATAAAGATATTGTGGATAAGTAATGTAGGAGGTACTTTTACTCCAAGTATTATAGAAGAGCTTACCTTGGAGTTGGTGACGACATGCTTCGCCAGTTTGACGACGGCAAAGTTCCCTTTGCCGATCGTCTTCTCGAGCTCATAGTATCCGACACGCACCAGACGGTTGACCAACGGGTTGTTGTCTCCTCCGGCTGTCGGATGTGGTGGCGTACGAGCCATCGTGTTAGCATAGCTCAGTCAAACGATCGTCGGTGGTTTTTATTGGTATCTTCTTTATTGTTTTTTTTTTTTTTTTTTGCGTTTTATTAAAACTTCCGTCGCGTATTCTTGATCGCGCAAGTATCTAATTGATAAATAACGTATAAAATTAAACACGGAAACGTTATCGTCTCGGCCGACCGACTGTCCGTCCACTACGCTACTAAATCACACTACATGGCCGCACGAAAACCGACAAAAGTGGGAACAGCACTGGCGGCGGGGTAGCGACAGCAGCAGCGACGACGGCACGAACGAGACGACGACGACCACTTACTACGGAGACGGCGGCAGCAGTTGCGGTAACCGTCACCATACCGGGGTTCGACCTTTTCGGTAACTGACGGCGGCGCGCGCGACACCGTGTGGACGACGTTAATAAAACGTCAACTTACGCGGCGTTAGCAGCTGGCGGCCCGTCTGCGGGCTTGCGGACGAAGCGGGGATCGGGAAATATAGTAGGTATGGTTGGGGGGAGGGGGAGTGGGGGGCGACGGAAAATCGACGCGGGCGCTCGTCGCACCTATCGCCGCGGGTATCTCGGGGCAAAGACGATCCGGAAAAATGATAATGAAAAAAGTGTTGTCGGGCTCACGACAAAGGATTGTCGACGGCAAAAATTTGACGATCTGCACGGTCGTCGGTAGTCGACGGGCCCCTCTCACCCGACGTTTTTACTTTTCCCGTTTTTGTTTATACACCTATATAATATGTGTTACCACGTAATTATTATTCAGACGGTCGTGGCGAACGATTTCAGCCGAATAAAAACAAAAACACAATACACCTATATGATGATGTATGTATTATTACGATAGAGCGACCGTGATAATATCGCAGTTCGTCCGTGAACGTGTTGTTTTAAAACGGTACGAGGAGCGGGTGGAAGGGCGCAACCGACGTAGACTTAAGCTAGTTTATTATTTATTTATTTATTTATTTTTATCTAATTTTTTGTAATCATCTAGTTGTAGTCGTCGACGACGGCCGCGGGCCACCTCGAGTCAGTATGGCCGCTTGCGCCGTCCAACAATATTTCCAATCTATCGCTATCGTTTATTTACTGCATCTTTAGTTTTTTCTCCCCATAATATTATTAAATAAGTAGTACGTGTAGTAGGTATATGAAAAAAAAAAAATAATACATCGAGCCAACACGACGTCTTCGGGCGTGGACCGACGACAATGCGGCGACCGCGACAGTACGCACACGCGACATCACGTCGACGACATCTGGTCACCTCGTACGCTCGCAACACACAATAATAATAATAATATTTATCCTACGTCGCCGTCCTGTGAACACGAAAAAATATTATTATTACGTGTACGGTGAACGCGTTCTGGCATTCCGACCGCCGCGGCCGTCAGCCGTTACCACCCCTCGACCGTCGCCGCCGCGACCGTACGGAACTCGTCCGCTACAACGGCGCGGTCGTCGGCCGGGAAGTGCACGTACGAACGCTACACGACACCGGGCACCCATTACGTGTTTCCGTGCGATTTAACAATTTAAAAGGTGACATGTCCGGAAAACCAAATTTTACAGGAGACACAAAATACTGTTTACAATGAATTCATATACACCCAACATTCTGAAAAATTTACACAAGTTCCCTGATACCTTTCTACAGACAAATATCGTGTTTGGATATCCAATTGTACTATTTTTGCATGTCCACAGCAGCCATTTTCATTTCCTGGATATGTCCCCTTTCTGCACTCAACTTAAATTAACCATATCGATGACGATAAAAGCTATGAAAAGCTCGTTATCGGCAAAGTAAATACAAAATTGGCCGGAGAAGTATCCATAATCAATAGGTATACGTATACATAATGAGAGCAAAAACGAGACATGTCCTGGACAAGACCTTTCCGCTTTTAACTATTATTTAATCTTGATTTTTTTCTCATATGCAACTGCAGGACGTGTGTTAACACAAAACATGTCTCTAGACGTTAGGAAAAAAACGGCGTAATCAATTTATTTTGCCAAAAATTGGACACGTCCCCCATCTGCAGGCCTTATTTTTGTGTGTTATAGCACACACATTGTGTAGTAGCAAAAGACAAGTGTGCAGTAGCAAATTCGAACATGTGTTTTTACTTTGGAAGCCAATTAAGCAGTTATTGCCTTTTTAACTTATCTCATGACCCATTCCATTCCTTGTCCCTTAGCCCCCTTGTAGGCGGAAATCAATGGAAATTTGAGAAGAGCTGACATTTTGTATAATAAACCGAGCCGTGGGAGGCATTACCATATATTACCATACAAAATGTTAAAACATGTGGGGAGCTACTAGGTTTTAAGTAGGGAAGGGGCTAAACCCCCTCTGATTTACGCTTAATGACCCACATTATTAATATTATGATGCGTAGAAGTAAAAAAAAATTTTAAAAAAATAGCCTCTACGGCTTTCTGAAATTGGCGATTCATAATATTACATTAATACGACGAGTACCTACACGTAGAAAAACCCGAACATACCGAAAATCGTCAACGTCCGTGTATAACGATAAAATACCGAAACAATTTGCATAGCATAGCATGTGTGAGGGGCCTATGGCCCATTTCCTCATTTCAGGCATAAGCCTATTATACGATGTAGGACATAATTGGATTTGAATTTGGAATGAAATAATAAATTATTGTAAACGCATAACATAATATTGTAATGTTATAATAATATATTAAAGATTTTCGAGTATCGAGTGGCGCGTCCGCGTAAGTACGCTACCGGCGGACGTCCACCACCGCCAGTCGGTCCCACCACCGACGAACCACCACCCGCCGCCGCAGAAGGTCGATTGCCTGCGTAGTGCGCATGTCACGCGCCGGGCAAACAAAAACACACGACCGTACGCACGTACGCTCGTACGCACCGCCCGGCTCTCCGCAACGTCACTCCATAGTCCATGTCGTATAACAGCGCGTCGCGGTTTTTGTTTATATTTTTACGGTTCTCGTCCGTTGGTCTATTTGCGTGTTTTTCCCGTTCGTTTTCCGTTTAATACGAGTATGACTTGGACTACTTGCCTCGACTCGCGTCGCGAATAATACCGGTAAGTGTTGGTCGTCAAACGGCCGTGATGGATGGTAAAAAATGATTTCCTCTCGGCGTCCGGCCGGATAAATAGCATCTGCCCCCCTTGAACGTCGTGCCCGTACGCACGATAATACGCGCAATAACATTATCGCGTTCCGAGTTCAAACATCTCTCCGTCGCTATCGCCGCGGCGTACTTTTGTCGATTTCCGGTCGTCGTTTCTCGTCCGGCGGTGGAATTTATCAACGGCCGGCGCTCTGTCGTCTTGCGTCCGTCCGTTCGTTCGTTTGTTTGGCTTTTGTCGGTCTCGGTCGTTTTTTGTAGAAAGGGGTGACAAGATAATTGCGGGTGATTTTAATCGTTCCGAATCTCCGTTTTAGATTTTACCAACGTTATACCGATTCCGGTTGAGTTTTTCCAATCCTAATCCTACACTGTATCCTAATCCTAACCTATAACGACAGTCCGCCCGCCGACTTCGATGTGAACCGATATTCGCGAGAGACTCCGAAAATTTTGTCTGGTGTTTATCCATAAAAGTTCGAATAAAATCATTATTCACGTTCGGCCAACGAGATTGTACGGAGGTAACACACACGTGCACGTTCATATTCTCAACCGCGGTAGAATGCGGTTTTACCCGTACCGTCTCGCCCTTGTTTCGATGTTACCACGGTTGAATTGTACAAGTACCTATAGTAAATAAAGGATAAATTGAACTCTATTCGTTATCTATTTAAGTAACATACAAGGTTCAATTTCACTTGAATGGTTACAGCCATTGTGTAAGGTGTACAGGACTAATAACGGCTATTGATATTGGGTGCACACGTCTTTTTGTGTCCCAAATTCTCATCAATAAATATATTTGCGTCTGCGAATAAACAAATACACAAAACTATTATCTAGTACTTGTATCCCGAAAAAAAAAATCACTAA
This sequence comes from Pemphigus obesinymphae, assembly GCA_025469235.1. Taxonomy (NCBI): domain Eukaryota; kingdom Metazoa; phylum Arthropoda; class Insecta; order Hemiptera; family Aphididae; genus Pemphigus; species Pemphigus obesinymphae. Next base: position 9,069 of record JAIPRL010001213.1, on the reverse strand, counting down.
ATTGTATTACCTGTCACTTGCAACCTATTGCCTGGTCTGAAATTATCAGCTATTCGATTATGAAAAAATAAATTTTCGTTTTATTTGTTTTACTTCGACTTAAAACTGTTGATTGCATATGTATGGGTATTGTTAATTAATGATATTTTCACACTCCAAAATATGCAGTTATTACTTGGAATTATACAAAGACAAATTTAATAACTTTTATAAACTAAATTTGTAATGTTAATATTGACGAATAATAATAATAATAATAAGATACATGAAAAATGGTTTGTTGTATAAACATGAAATGCAAAAAAGTCATTTTCAAAGATTATTGGTTATCACTTATGAGCTTTTATACATTTTACTGAATATTTTCTTATTACCTAATCATTTTCTTTGACTTTTCCTAATTGAAATACAGCAATATGTACTGATTGTACTGTAGCATGGACTATTTGAGAGTTACAGATAAAATTTAATATGGTAATCAGTAGAGGTTCCATTAATAGGTAATAATCAAGTTTTGATAACTACCTAAGTACCTATATCATGTATAGGTACCCAAATTTTTGTGATTAAGTCAAAAAATCAAAAAAATATCAACTCTAGAACGCTTAAAATATTTTTACACATTTAATGCTAACTATTTGTCGAGACGACTATGAGTTTAGTATAAAATGTACATAAATATATTATTTTATCACATTTTGTCATATTTAGTATTTAGTACCTATACCTAACAATATGTACATATTGGAGGTAGAAGAGGGTTCGATAAACATGCTAAAAATAATCACTATAAAATTATAAGTGTTTGTCGAATCGACGAATGGTTAATTTTCTAGGGTTAAAGAACTTCCTGACTAAATGTTCTACTGAAAAATGGGGTCATGTGACCAATTAGATCAAGTATTCCGGTTGAAAATTTGTTATCGGAAAAAATATTACATTTAGGTAATATAGAGTAAACCAAGAAAAATTTGTTAAGTTAAGTTAGATTAGGTTAAAATTGTAGTATAATTTATTTTTGATCCCAGTTTTTTCAAAATAGAATATGGTAACCTTACATTATGGTGAATACAAATCAATAAATATACAATTTGTATAATATTATACCTACTATATTATTATTATAGATATGGTGACCATATGTATTTATTTTGATAGGACAGTAGTTGGTTATTTTTTATTATCTATTTACTGTTGCTCTAAATTATTGTGCTAAGTACCTACATTTAAATGTACTTATTTTTATCATTCTCAAATTTTAGACAATTTTATCAACTTCTTTTAGTGTAAAAACTCTTGAGTTAATGACAATCAATATTATCTAATATTTTTATAGAATCTTTATGGCTTTACTTATATATATTATTCAAGTCCTCACATGTATTTGAGATACCTGTAATGTATTTTTTCTAACTAACCTAACCTAATACCATTCACTGTTAATAAAAGTAAAATACTTAAATAACACATTTATTTCTATTAAGAGGACGCCTGGTAATTGTTCAAAACATGAAAAAATTAATATATCAAAAATCTGCCCCATTAGGCACTAGATATTTTTGTTCTTAATCATTTATTTTTTATTTCATCTTTTTACAATTGTCTCAAGTTGATAAAAATAAAAAATGCATAAATTTATATTTTAACAAATATCGTAAATACACGACAATTAAAAATGGTACTGACCTAGGTCTATTTTTTTTTTAAATTCCTTTTTAAATATTTTTAATTCGTTTGATTTTCATTTTTCTTAAAATTTAATAAAAATTTATACAAAACCCCTGAAAAATCAGATGTGTGGCGTCCTCTTAATGTATATAGATACATATTTTAAATTTAATAAAAACATATCACAATTATCAAAACTTGTCTAGATCATCTGTACCCTTGGCGACCGTTACATTTTTAAATTTGTAAGGGATATTAAAATTGTGGAAGCACAAATATGTTGCCTACATACTTTTTTTGAAGTTATCTCTATGGAATACTTCTGGAAAAATACTGATTACCCACTAATATCCATGATATTATAAAGGTCGCACATTGTAAATATCATACATTGTTCAATTAATTTTTTGAACCCCTAATTTGGTCAAACGTATGACGTGAATTCAAATGAACTGTGCGGGTTATACATTTACAATTTATTTTAATGGGTTACAATTTCAACAGTATATTACAAGGTGTACTCTGATTTTATTTCTTGAAAATTTTCCATAATATACTATTAAATATTTTTTCAGGAATAAGATGATCATTGTACGTGTTTTACCAGCCCTAGCTACAAAGAACTAATAGAAATACCACACACATTTTTTCCTGGTATGGATGAAATATTCTAAATTTATTATTATTATTATTATTATTTTGTGTCTATTTAAAAATCGAATTTAATATATGTTACAATAAATAGATTAAGAAATATTGATCTAGCCAACACTCACTATCACAATTTACAATTACTGAAATTTGAATAAATATTTAAAACAATAATAATTATAATTTAATAATACATTAAAGCAAAAACTATACTCACTTAACACCTATATTATGTTTCAATTACTACAGGTAGATGAAAAGTATTGTTTTTTTTATGTATAATCAATACTTTACTATAATATTATTATAACTATTTATTACTACTTATTACTATAATAATTTTATATTAAGAGTGAAGTGAAGAATATATTGGTTTTACAATATGTTTTTTTGTCTGTATACCTATGATTACATGTTTATTCATTTTCCCATAATAAATTGTATCTAGTTGGTACTAAAGAGGTCATTTTTTAATTTTTTCAATAGATTTTTAATGCACAAGGAAAAGCTTTGTAAAATTACCTAAAAACGGTAATAACATAACTTCATCAAAATCGACTGGTTACTTCTTTGCTTTTACATAAATAATGTTCATAGAAACTTTATTTTTACCAATACATTTTAGTAAAAAATAAGCAACATTAAATTTTTTATGTTTTTCCCATTTCTTCTGAACCATAGCAACTTTAAATGTTGAGATTTTCAAATCATAAAAAGATTAATTTTAGTTTAAGACTTGAAAATTGTATGTTATGTTACCTACCTATTCATTAAATTAATTAATTTAATCACAATTTTTTTATAACCATTAAAGTTTTTGGACAGAGTTAATTAATATTTTTATTAATAAATTAATATAGATACCTAATGGTTGTAATAGATATTGAGTATAAATTATAATATAAAAAAATTTTAAAGGCTTGAATATATATTTTTTTATATCAAATTTTTAAAATTGTGTTTTTTAATTTGGGACTATTTACAAAAGTTTTGTATTTTGAGTTATTTTAGGTTTTAAGACACGAGAATAAAGGTTAATCTTACTTTACTTTAAGTATATTCAGAGCTTATTTTTACATTGGATTGTTAAATATAGGTACTGAATAATATTATATATTATATAACTGATAAGATAATACACATAGATACTATTGTACTTAACTATATTATAAGAAATAATAATTAATTTTTTTAAATTTTAATTAATATTTAATTCATAATAGTTTATTTTTTGTACCTACTTATTATTATGTACCTAATGAAATCATAATTATAATTATTATAGTAAATCACATTTTTGATAGAAAATTTGTTCTAGATGTTACTTTTAAGAGGTAATTTTTCGATTATCCCTGTATTTGTTTTGAAAAATCAAAAACTGTTAAAAGTGTTACGAAAATTTAAAAATTAAGTTAAGTTAAATTAATAAAATAAAATTTTCATGGTTACCTATTTTACTATTTATTATGTATTATTACAGAATTCTGCTCAGAATCGTTTTTGCTGAAAAAAATAATTTATCTTTGCTTAACTCTTGCCCCAAATATATTTTATTCGACGAGGAAAGTATTCTCGTTCTCTTCTAACTGCCTTTTAAAATTTAAAATTTATTGAATTTTTATAAAATATAGTATAAAAACAATGTGACTACATATGTATCAAAAGTTTTAAAATAAAAAATTAATTAATATTAAATATTAAAATTGTTTACTGCAGTATTGAGTAATATATACTATAATAGATATATTTTGTATTTTTTTTCCGATAGTAATTTTTTATGGCGTTATTTTTTGAATGATAAAAATTTCTGTTAAATTTCTAGGAGTAAATTTTAACTTAAAATTAAGGGAATTTCAAGTAGATAATATAACTATGCAAAAAGTCAGAAAAAATTATTTATTTATGTACCTATTAACTTAATTTATGGCGTCCAAAAAAAAAACATAAAAGGAGGATTATTTTCGAGGGTATTTTTTCTAAAATATATTGTGTGATAGCTAATATTTTCCATTTATTATATTTAATTAAAAAATTATAAATGTTCTAACAATAAATTAATAGTATAGTAAATAACAATCAATAATTATTTTTTATAGATTTAATTAGAGTATAGGTACTTCATATCTCTGAAGAATTATTATAAAAAATTAATTTCTTCATAAATAATTAAAAATTACAAATAACTACATTTTTTAATTTTATGTGGAATCTATTTTTCGGATAGAAAGAGTCGTATGGAAATTTTGGGATATGGAAGTCTTTTTATAAAAAATTTGTTGTAGTTGTTACTTTGAAGAGGTAATTTTCCTTAAGCTTAAAGGAAAACTACTTTTTATAGTGGAAATATTTTATAAATATAAGGGAAATAACAAAATAAAAAATAAAATTGCCATGGTTAGCTATTTATTTTATTTTATAGAAAGAAGTGATTTTATTGTTGCTTTAAAATTCAATATATCCACCATAAGTAGTATGATACCCCGAGCAAAGTGCTTCTATCCCCTATTGATTGGATTTATTTTTATATTGATCATATAGTTTTATAAATATTAATTGTATTTTTATTTTATGTTTGTTAATTTAGTTGGTCCTGAACTATACTCATATCTGAATCAAGTTATACAAAATATTATAATTACAATAATATTGTTTAGAACACAATGAATACCCAAATACAAGGTACAAGAACAGGCAAAAGAAAACACAGTAAAAATAATGAAATTGAACAAGGAAGTTCACAGGAAGTTGTGAATTATAATAAATGTACAAAAATATCAAATGATGACACTATCATAATCAGTGATAGCGATGATGAAAATGATTCCAACAAAGTTAATGATAGTAGTTTAAAGACTAATGCAATAGTTAGAAAACTTCAATTCATCGTTACAAATAACAATACAAGACAAAAACAATTATTTCCAGAGTATTGCGAAGAGTTATTTGATCGCATGCAATTATTGCTTTATAACCGAAACCTTGATGATCAACTCCACTGTCGTAAAACACCATGGAATATGAAGGTAAAAGACATATTAACTGTATTTTCTCCAAGTACTTGGTTAAATGACGTGGTCATAAATGATTTTCTGTCTTTTATAAAAACCAAATCAAATACAGTATGGATTTTTGATTCATTTTTTTTACAAATGTATATAAAGTATGGATATGATAGAGTTTTTAAGACTACGAAAAATGTTGATATTTTTACAAAAAAAAAATTGTTAATTCCAGTAAATACAGATAATATGCATTGGTCACTTATTTGTGTTGATATTGAAAGGAAATCAATACATTTGTATGATAGTTTATATAACTTTAATTCAAGAAATTTCAGCCCATTCGCTTACGTGTCTATGTACCTATTTGAAGAACATTTTGCAAAAACACATCGTATTTTAAATTTTGAGGATTGGAAATATTTCATTGGAAAAAGTCCGATTCAACAAAATAGTTTTGATTGTGGTGTATTCGTTTGTATGAACTCTAGTGAACTTAGCCGCCACACTCAACCGACATTCACTCAGAAAGATATGTCTTTGTTTAGGCATTTAATTACCTATATACTAATGAAAGATTCACTAGTAGATTGAGTTAGTGATGTTTTGTTTTTTATATATATATAAATGTAACATTTTTATTTATTATTATTATTATTTATTTATTATTTTTTTTGGATTGAATATTATAGTGTAAGTTTTTATTACCTCTCAATGATGTCATAATTTTTGTCTTTATTTTAAATTATGTGTTAATGTTTAAATTATAATAGGAATCTGTGTCCGTTTGTATAAAATAAATAAATATATAGGTATATTATTTTTCCAAAAATATTTACCTAAGGCTATTGTACATTTTTGTTTTTATATTTAGTATTGAATATGAAAAAAATACTTTACTATACCTACAGTATGTTTAACAAGAACAAAGGTTAATATTGTATTTATACAAATACACACACTCTTATATAATATATCCTAACTATATTACATTTTGTATTTATAATTATTGTTTTAACATTTAACTAAAAATATCATTTAGTTTGTAAGTAATTTTATATTTTTACATTGTAATTAGGCTGGTACTATTTCTGTTATTTTGAATAAATATGTTTTTTGGTTAACAATATTATTAAATAATTTTTGTCTATATTAATTATAATAATTGTCTATATATTAAAACATATGTTATAAAATGTGCTTATCATTTTTTAAATTCTATTTCTGAAATATGTTCATGAATTTAGTTCCAAAACATCTATTAGTTTTCTTAATGTAGATCTTATTGCAGATCTAGAAGTTTTATAAACTAGTAATAATTAATGTAATTTTATTTTTATTATTTATGGTTTTAATTCAATTATTATTGTTATTTTAAGTGTTTGCATGTTTTTTTGTACTAATTTTCTTTTATATATTTATATATATAAAATAATGCTAAATTAGTTTTATTCATTATAATAATAATGATATTATTAAGTCGTCTATATATTTTGAAGTACTTACTATTAATATTTTGTACAAATAATTATTGTTGATTTTTTTTCTGTCTTTTATGTTTTTTCAACTTAAATGTTATATTTTATATATTGAAAAACACTATTATAACTGAACAACGATATATTTACTCTAAAATATTGTATTTTTTTATTCCTCATAATATTATGATACAACATAATTTCTTGTTTAAAAGATTTAAACTAAATATTTAACATTGAAAAATGAAATTTAAATATTTATGTTGATTTTCATTTGATTTACCTTAGACTACCAACCCTGACTTGAGTTTGGTTACCACAAATTTCAAAATATTTTAAACTACTAAAAAAATCTAATTTTACTAGATATTAGTATTTAATATTTTTATAGGAACTTCTTAAGATGTTATATTTAATAATGCAACAAACATGATTTTTAAAAGAATGAAATTGTAAAAACTCTGACAACCATACACTGTTTCCCCTGCATCTATTTAAGTATTTGAAAAATTACAACCCTAATAGGTACCTATAGGCTATATAATACATTATTTTATATTTTAACAGTTTTTTTTTATAGTTACCATATAGAAAACATTTATATATATGTGTGTGTATAGGTACAGATTTTTGATAATAATATAATATGATATCCATAACTATAGAATAATACCATAACACAGAATAGTAGGTCATAATAATTTTGATATAAAATATATTGACAGTACAAAATTCAAATAAGCCAATGAAAATGGCGATTTTATGCAAGGTGCTGGTGCTCTAGAGCCTTTGTTAAGAGGATACAATACTGATTTTTCGAACGCTAAAAGGATCTCCGTATTTCCATAAAGTAATGGTATTAAACTAGTTGGATTTTAATTTTAAAAACCAATCTGAATTCCTTATGATATGTTCTGTATTTTCACTAGATGATTTTTTTTTCTATAAATGACAGCTGATTGTAAAAAGGATTTTTTTGTTTATTTCAAGTCTTCATAAAAAGCTGTGAAAACATAGTTTAACTTTTCGTCTTTAATTTTGCTCTGATGTGTTGTTTGTCTAAACTTATTCAGAAAGCTTCAATTATTTGATTTCACAATAAAAAAACCAAGTACTGACACAGAACTATATTAAAATTATTTTCAAAATAAATTTATATATTTCGCGATAATTGTAAGATTTTAATTTTTCAACAAATATAGAAATTGCCTACATAGAACCCCTTAAAAAGCGGATGTGTTGCGTCCGGGTATCGTATTCCCGTCCATACTCGGTGGAAACCCTGGATTAACTGATAGTATTGCCGTGTAAAACGGTGAAAATTTTATTTGTTTATTATTTTCCTAAATTTACTATCTTATATTTGGGGAGAGGGTCACCGATACGACATTCAGCGCTATTTTAGAACGTTTTATACGTTGAATTTCTAATATAGGTAATATATATATATATTTTTTTTTTTTATATTGAGGGGCCGCATGACCAACATAAAATAGACCAAAGCTGTGGGACTTTGGAAAGTCGGATTTCCATTTTAAAAACTGTTTTGAATAATTATTAATCAGTGTCATCTTGCGATCGATCGATTCGGGTTTTTTTTTTTTTGATTATAGTAATCCTTAGATTTACAATTTGTAATAGGTAATAGAGAAAGATTCCTAGAAGAGACAGGCCGAAAAATTCAAATCGGTTTTCAGATTTTAAATTCGACTTTCCAAAGTTCCGCAATTTTTCCCCGCATGTAATTGGTCTATTAGCCGGAAATACATAATCGTGATTACACAACAATAAGGCCAGGATCACCTTGTGCGTTTCGTCGGTTGCCGATGAACAGGATGTAATCGGCTATAAAACCGCAACACTCAAAATTAGAAGGTATTGGTTTAAAATTGTAAAACGCATTATTCGGATCATACATGGACCTACTGATTCCCGAAATCGATCGGGATGATCCCGCAACATGCTGCGGTCTGATTGTCCCGATACGATTTTCTGTGAATATAAAAGTTACAATTACCTATTTAGTTTATATATACCTACTTATATTCATCCGTTATCTATTAACGAATATACGGTACATTTCGTTAAAATATGAATTTTATTTATAACTTGCAAAATAAGATGTTTTAAAGCAGGGAGTCAAAATGGGTTTGAACCCGGGGTGAAAACCCGTGTAACCCGCAAAATATTAAAACCGTGTTAAAGCCGAAACCCGTAACCCGGAAAAAGTGATACACGTTTTTTAAACCCGTACCCGGAACCCGGAAAAAATT